>JAGVVM010010343.1:0-15101 GCA_019149425.1 Psidium friedrichsthalianum | reverse complement strand
TTTGCAGGAGTATATGACGATGACTGCAAGAGAACTTCTGGATGCCTCGTACCTACAAAAATAATGGCACATGATCAAAGTAGCAACTCAGTCACGCTATTGCATTAACCAAAAGTGACAGCTGCATATGTAAGCGAAAAATTACCCAGAATAATTCAGATAATAGAGAACTCACCAACGTTGTATAGAGACTATTCAGTGTAAGGTGGCATGGAAGCCACTTACTCTAGAAGTCCAAAATCAGGCAATTTTGGGCATCACAGTGACAAGCAGATTATCGTATGAAGGAGATGTCTATTGTCTAAAAACTTTACAATAAAATCCTCAAGCGTACTAAGATCTAAATGAAATCGAACCAGGGGATTGAGCATGAATAGGGACCAAACAACAACTGCCACCAATGTTAGAATTTTACCTGGCTTTCAGATCCCGATCGGAAATAAACCTGAACTTTATGCATGTGGGCAAGAACCTTGCACCAACTGAGATACAAATTTACATATTTCTTCCTCCTGAGAAAGGATTTGAGGTTCTAATTAGCTGGTACAAGGTGCATTCTGACAAGATTAGGAGCCCAATTAAATTTTTGCTTCAATAGCCTCACCTTTCATGTCTCTCATCACAGGAGAATGGCACTTTTCTGGAGCTACAATTTTGTTAGTCACAATGGGAACGTGATATAACACCATACTAGTAATGGAAAATTTATGCAGTCAGGTTGCAAGTGCGCCAAAGCATCTTTGGCATTCTTGTTTGGGGGAAGAAATTTTCTAAGATGTTAATTATTAAAAATCTATGGTGAAAGATTCATCTCTCAACTACACTCTTTACCACAAGCGTAGGTTGATCATGTAAGTAGAAAATTCTGGAGGCCACTTTTCATTAGTTACGGACATCGGAACTTCAAGAAGTACTGTTTCTACATGTGCACCAAAAGCACTCTTAACATCTGGCTTTAAACCAAATCTTAGAGCTGGTTAAATTCAACAAATTCATTTTCATGGAAAATACCCATATTATGCCTTTGATGAAAGACTTGTATATACTGATGATCATCTGAAGATAAAATCTTAAGCAGCGGAGAAGTTTTATTGTCTTGCCACTGGTAAATGTTGCCACTAAAAACTTAAAAATAATAGTTTCATTTTGAAGAAAACGTAGGAGATATCTTGAACCCATTATTTCTTTTGTGTTCCAAATTAATAATAATTCCTCCGCTTTCCAATTACTTGCTAGAAAATAACTCCAACTTCACGTCAGCACACTCTAAAAGGGAACAATATTTATTTTTTTTGAAGGTTTGAGGGCGTAAATATGCCTTATAAAATGAGCAAAGCAGTAAATATCAAGGAGGTTTTGTGGAAGGTTCTTCCCTTAAAGTAAATTTAGCAGTTAAATCAGTCTGTACTAAAAAAGAGGAGTACATTAACCACCCGTATTACAGCCAGGTAACTTATACAAATATATGTGAGGGGAAAAATGCTTCACTCACCATGTACTCAAAAATGAAAAACAGCTCGTTGTTTTCTTGAACAACCTCTTCAACTTGACTACATTGGGATGATCAATTTTCGTAGGGCCTGCAGAAACATTAGTTATATTATTGATAGCTACAAGAAATAGGTTTGTAGCACAGTATCGTAATGTCTGAAGTACCTAACTTTCCCTAAGATTCATGCACTATCCATAGTAGAACTTCCTCTTCATTTTCTTAACAGCAACCTGAGATTGTGAAAGCCAAATTAAACGAATGCCCCAGGAGCTCCTTCAAACTGCTTGCCCTACCCCAAGACCTCTATATGTATGACATGGAGATTCGATGAGCATGAAAGTCAATCAAATGAAGGCCTGAGAGGAAAAGCCACGATGATAACCCACAAAATCAAGTTCCTAATCCCCCACCCTACAGGGAGACAGATGTCAAATACACACTACGGTTGCCAGCACTGAATGTGAATCTGTTCTGCTTGGAGAGGACTATTTCAGACCCAAAAAAAAAAAACTAAAAAGTTAAGTCCATGCTAACATAGCCAAGCATCCTCAAATCTTATTAAGGACTCCAGCAATGGCACCACTTGCCAAAATCCAGCAAATGCATGCAGCAAGACAATCCCGCAACTTTTGCTGATTGATTAAAAAATATAATTATAAGTCCAAAGAGGAGGTTGGGGAAACAAGATAAATGAAAAAACATTAAGTCGGCATGATGTGCTAAGTAATTTTTATCAAACAAAAGATCCCTTACAGTTCACGTGTCTCCTTATTGAGGCCTTTATAAACGCTGCCCACAGGTGCCATCTCCAAGCTCTCCCAAATTTCGTATCTGGAAGATTGACAAACGGGTGGATAGTTAGTGTGATTTTATCAAAAATTATGTTAGCAGTATCGAACTTAAAGCAGTCAGAAGCAGCAAACCTTTCCATTTCTTGTGTTGCAGCCAATGACAATCAGCACTTTCTCAAGGGACTTCCAAAAAAGACAAAAAGCAGGTCTCTACACCGTCAACGCAGTGCAGGCCAATAGTTTGTGAACACTTTCTGGTGTTATTGAGTCGCACAAAATATCCAATTTCGTGAACATCAGACTTTGCTTTGGAATGATTGAGCATTAGGGACAAAACCCCCAGCATGCTGCAACTTCCAACTAGCACACTCGTACAAGATGCATCCAACTTGACAAAAGATCGATCTAATCAAAATTTCTTCACATCCTTCGACTATGACCCATTTAAGATGGCGAAGCAAGCTGCAGGACAGAATGAATCAAATAATCAATTAACAATTCAACAAAGCAAGGAAGCACATATAAGCTGGAGTTGAGCACGAATCCACTGTTTCATTTTCCTATGGGTCCTTCACTCTCCTGGCTAACACCGAGATTCATACTTTTCGCTTTCCTTCCATTATTATCAAAACAGAAAAGCAGTGGTAAGAAAATAGAAAAAAATTTAAATTCTAATTACATAATTGATACGCTAAGATAAACAACAAATCAGATAATCTTTCGGAACGACAAAGGACTGTCTCCTGTTGATCTGTTTGTTTATTCTGCCCACGCACGATTGGAAAACCAAAAAGGAAACAAGAATCCTACTTCTGCAACAGCAACATCGGATTCTGGATGCATTTACCAAATGAAGCAAAAGAGGAGAAGGAGCGCCCGAGAAACACAAGATCAGTCCTTGGAAGGCAAAACCGCTTCGAAATTGGAAATCACGACGAAACATTCATCGAACTCCAATAAATGAACTCGTTTTACCACTCACTCCGACAAGTCGAGATTTTTTTTTTTTTTAATTTCATCCTAAGCCAAAACTCCGAATTTGGGTCAATTCCTCAATCCTATTCTCATCATCAGTTCCTTATCTTTCCCCCAAAACAAGCAGCCCCACGGCAGAAAACTCCAAGCACATTCCAACACGATCGAACAATCGAACAACATGACCTCGTCAAAGCCGAGAAAACAAGAAGAGAGATAGAGAGAGGCGGAATTGCACAATCAAAAAAGATTATCTGCCAACGACAAGAGCCAAAAAAAAAAAACCAGGAGATCGTTAAGCTCACCATTGATTAGAACGAGAGAGAGCCGAGGTCGAAGAATCTGACAAACAACGAGAGAGAAGAAGAACGCCAATGCGTGAAACCATTCAAAACGAGAGAGAGAGACAGAGAGAGAGACAGAGAGAGGATTAGAGTGTTGATGAAGCCATTGAAGAAGAAGGATTCCGCAGCAAAGGAGAAGAAACCAAAGAAACATTAAATAAAAATAAAAATTCAAAACATTTTAATAATCCAAAGAATATTTAATTATTTGAAAAAAGAAATATAAATCGGGATAGCTTGGTAGAGGTGGGGAGGAAACGCGGGGTGGGCCCCACGTGGCAGTATTATATTGTATAACACCCTTGTTACACAATTGCCCCTGGACTGCTTCGTTAATTTCGGTGGTGCACTCGCAATTGACGATACTGACCCCGCCGCGGGGCAGCGGACGTGGGGTTGGTGCCATCGGTTATTAGAGATCTAGTTTATGGCCTTAATCGTCAATCCGGTTAGGGTCCTTTTGTTTTGGGAATTTTCAATTTGGCCCCCCCCCCCCGTGAGCCCATTTTCGCAAAAAAACCCATCGGCTTCAATTCGTTCCATTAGGCCCCCGTATGCTGACCAAATGTGCGTCATTGGGCCCCGTGATTTATTCGTAGGTGGGAATTGTGGACGGCGGTGGCTTGCACGTCCATCTCACGTGCGGACCCGTGCCAATAGGAGGGTTTTTTTTGAAAGAAGAAGGGATAGATAGCGAAGATAGATGAATTGGACAAGAAAATGAAGGGAGATTTAGCAAAGATCAGGGTTTCCACGCCAAAAAGAGTGAGATGGACAGAGATTTGACGATGGACGAGTATTAATGTTAGGGTTAATAAACACATCCCCCTTTTGTTATGCTCAATTCGGCCTAAAACATTTGGATAAGAGTTTTGATTTTCTAAAGCATGACACCCCCTTCGAGAGTTTACGTGATTTCTTTGAAAAAAAATTGACAGAACCCATGAAATCTGTTGAATTGATATAAGTATAACGGATAGATTTCGGATCTAAAATTTCAAAACCGATTAGTATATGGTATGGCCAAGGTTTGGGATCATACCCAAACCATACTTATCCCGAATCCTATACCCACCCTGTAAAATAGTAAAAGCAAATACATATGTTATGAACCGTATGTATGTGTATGTTATTTTAGATTTTAATGTATTTCAAGAGTTTCTTTATTATTAGACATCAAAATGTCTAGTATCACCCATGCGTCTGTGTTTTATGGTGAATCTTGACAACGTTAATTAGAATTAATAGCATCTTTTGTTTGATAAAAGTACGGGATGAAATCTAGAAAATTAACAGACTCCATGATGGTTTTACGATTATAGACAGGTACTAAATTCAACAAACTTAGAACCGATGTCTTCCAAGTTAGGCCTAGGACGGGTAGGGAGTTGTTTACTACGTCCGGTTGTCATGGACTAGTTAAACTTTTATGAAACAAGTTTAGACCTAAAGAAAGAAATTCTAGATGAATATAAGTCTTAATGGGCTTAGATCAGCTTAGAGCAGACCCATTTTCCAATCCTTTTCATTTTCATAGTTAAAGGGAAAAAAAATCAAAAGGCAAAGAAAAAAAAAAAGAGAAGATTCCAAAGCAGCTAGGCTAGAGCACCGCCGTCGTTGCCACCTCCAGCAAGCATCCCAACAAGCACATTGCAATGGTTGCGCAAGGAATACGACTCCAATGATGGTCCCCGATCTCACGATTTAAAAAAAATGTCAAAAAAATCATAAACTTATTGATTTGTGTTAATTCAGTCCTAAACCTTTTACTTGTGACAATTTTGTCATAGCCTTTTGTATTTATACTAATTAAAAAACATGTCCATATAAATTCCGATCGTATCATGTAGGACGATCGACATTCACGTCGGAAATTCTTTCTATTAAAATTGGCCAGATGAACTTAAACGACACAAATACAAAAAGTTTAGAACTAAATCGGTACAATTGAAAGGTTTATGACTGAGTCAACATTAATACGATGGGTTTAGAAATTTTTTTTTGACTCTTTTCCCCACGATTTTCCCTCTCGGTGATCGCTCTGCTTGCGACAAATTGACAATTATTTGAATTATTCTAAGATAGATTTACCTGAAGGCAAACTTATGTCCTAATCTAGCTGTATTGATTATTGATCCGTGCTATCCAAAGATTAACAAGTGAATATTGTTCTGATCCATTGAACATGTATCAACTAAATCGAACACCTGCTAGCTTAATAGGTGATGTGTTAATCTAGCTTTTTATTAGCTTATGGTCAATTTAGTCTATCTGATTAATTTTAACTGAAAATTATTGACGTGGACATCAACCGTCCTATGTGGCACTGTCGATGCTAACGTAGACATAATTACCATTTCTATAAAAGGAATTGATTTTCTTTACATTTAAAAATTTCATTTTCTTTTCTTTTCTTTTTGTTGTGGTCTGGGTTATTAGGCTCTTGTTGGCCACTAGGCGAGAGCCTACAATCCCCTTCCTGGTCACTAGCGAGGGTCGCCAAGCGAGGTTGGCCCTCGCTTGTGGACATCAAGGGCAGCTTCGCTCAGATAGGGTGAGGGAGACCCTTGCCCAGCCTTTGGCCATCGTTTGAAACCGGATACCAGCGAAAAGGAAAGGGATAAGCAGGAAAATAGAAAAAGAAAGAAGAAAACGAAAAAAAAATCAGAAAATTTTAGAAAAATATCAATTTCAGCGTGGTACATCACATCGGATGTCGTACGCTGATTGGATCGCCACCTTTTAGTCAAAATTAATTGGAAGATACTTAGGACTGAATTGACATAATTGAAAATCTTACGATTGAGTTGACATAATTGTAATGCGTTTAAATTTAAACAAGAAATTTCAAACTCGGGCAATTGAAATGAGGAACTGAATTTTTTTTTTATAAAAAAAGAGGAATCCTCGGAAAAGAGAAACGTGCATCGACTGGCAATCTCGTTCGGGTTCTCCACTGTGACGATTCTTGTTACTTCGACAAAATCGAGACTGATAAATTTTTCCAATCGACGCAAGAGAAAGTCATACCTACAAATGTGTATTTGAGAATGGAAAAACTGGGACTAGCATTGAGAAGAACTGTCATAACGCGACTCACGTAGTACCCAAGCCATGAATAGGTAACACATTATTACAAAATAGCAAACGTAGTAGCCAAGCCATGAATAAGGAACACATTGTTACATGCAATACAGAGAGGAGAAAATGCTGCAAAATAACACCAGTACTTATAGTCTTATGGCTCCACAATGATCTTGCCAGTGGCGCGACCACTGAGAGACTTTGCCCAACCATCTTCGGCTTTGCTCAGCGGATGCGTCGAGTCGATGACGGTCTTGAGCTTCCCTTCCTTAACCAACTTGACCAGCAATTCCAGATTCTCACCTGTTAGCGCTGCTATCATCGGCACGAGCTGCTTCTTGGAGAAGGTGAGTTTCTTGATAGCGAAAGTCGTCATGCCGCCGGCGCTCGGACTGAGATCTATCACTTTGCCACGATCGCTCAAGTTCGGCTCGTAAACCGACCAAGGGAAAGCTTTCGCGCAGTGGACCACGAAGTCGTACTTCCTGCCGGATGGGCTCTTTAGGGCAGCTCCCTCCGGGGTCTTGTAGTCGAGGACCTCGTCCGCACCGAGGCTCCTGACAAAGTCGACGTTGCGAGCCCCACAAGTTGCGGTCACGTGCGTGTTCCCCAGCTTCGCGAGTTGAACCGCATAATGGCCGACGCCGCCCGAGGCGGCGGTGATCAGGATGTTCTTCAGCGGCCCGCTGCCGTCGAGCTTTACCCCAGCTATTTGGGTGAGGGCTTGGAGAGCAGTGATACCGGCCATGGGTAAACCTGCCGCTTCTGGGGCTGATACTTCCGGCGGCCTTGCCACGGCTTGGTTCTCCTTTGCAACGGCGAACTCAGCTAATCCACCTCCTGTCTGTCGGGTTATCATGAGAAAGCAAAGAATTGCATAACATCAGCCGGCCTGAACTAGCGCGTAGGAGTTCACAGACTGACTAAAAAAGCAATCAATTATGGCAAGAATTCTCTCCCCAGCGAAAATGTCATCTAAATTCCAGTTTGTGATTCACCATCATAGCAGCATGCAACACTAGCCAAAACTCAAAAGACCAAGAATGCAGAACGTGAAGGATGAACATTACAAGGACGCTGAGGGTGGCTACGACTTTGTCGCCGGGGTTAAATTTCTTGACTGCTGGTCCAACCTAACAACCTCTCCTGCTATATCAGAGGCTGTAAAATGAAGGCAACGAAGTTAACACTAAATATTCAGCACAAATGCTTAACAGTATAACTCATTCACATTTACATACAAAAGGAAACATGCCCCATTACAAACACGATATCCTGCCCTCAAGACCATATACCAGCATTCCCAACCCAGCACATGCTCGCCCCGCACACACCGGAACATTGGGGCACATGAACTTCGGGAAGCGACCAACCAGTATGGCATTGCCCATCGTTTGAAATGGGTCACTACAGTTTAGATAGAGAGAAACAATGACAGACACGAATACCGTTAAGTAGTAAAATTGTCCGCATGAATTGATTCTTATTAGCATCCTGCAGTCCACAAGATAGTGATAAAGCGGACAAAAGCAAACAACACGAGTGAATCAGCCCAAGTAGTGAAAAACAGAAAAGATGAATGAGCAACATGAACAGTCTTTAAGTAGTAACTCTTCACCCAAAGACCCATACGTTCCAAAAACCAATCACACTTATTCTCAATAAAGGTGGGAACAAAAGCAATTTCCAGTTTCAACAAAATACCAGGTATCTGAGGGAACTTGCGGGGTAAAAATGGTCTCATCTTTCCGTTCTGCATTTTCCAATCATAGGGGTTTACGCTAATCGCTTCTAGTCTCAGCAAAACCTCATCCTTTTAGGAGCAGGAACTGGTACATCCACATGCTGCAGGAATCACAAGACCAGTATCACGGTATATAACGCAAATCAAAAGGAAAAATGAAACACAAAGAACTCGACAACCTAAATCACTTAGCACGTATCGACACAAAGAAGTACAGAGGAGACATTTGTAACATCAACCAGATTCTATGATATTTACAGAGAAAAGATCGATTAACTTGAAAAGGATCCCTTTTTCGCTGTTTTATGCTAACCAAATTCCTGACTTTACGAAGTGTAAGGAGCACACTCCAGCCAACATGTATTGTGACAAAACACTTGACGAGAAGGTATCTTACATTAACTCACAAGAGTTACTAACATATAAGCATCAGAATACCGTCTGTTACTGGTCTTCTTCCGGTATAGGAGCAGATCATATTCGGAATCTAGATGTCAATAATCAGATAGATATTCCTGTCATAAAAAACTTCATCTGTTGCTTCATCATCGATTTTTCTTGATGCGACAACCAAAATCTTATGGAATCCGATCACACAGGACAAAGAAATGAGAAAAGAAAGTGCTTGGCTGAAAAAGAGATTGCAAATGCTACCGTCGAACACTCAATGAGGGAAACAGATAAACGTGACAAGAGAACAATAAGCTCGGGGATTAATTGTGCCACTTTATTTCACTCTTACACAAGCTCTGATCACCGGGGCGGTGTCAATAATGGAATCCTTATGTATCCACTAGAAAATCAAAATCGCGAGCACAAACTGACCGAAACTCCGTCGCTGTCTGCTGCACACAAAATCATGATCTTGATGGCATCAATCACTCAATTTTCTTGATGTTCCGGACTCTCAAAATGTTGACTCAATTGCTAAAAAGAGCTTCGTGGGCTCAATCAAAAACAAAAATTAATAAACAAGTCTTCATTTGAATCCCAAGAAGACCGCCAAACTAATATTTCCAAAACCAACACGCGAGAACACTGAACGGATTTCTTCCTCTGTTTACTTTGGAACAGCAGAATCTAAAGGGCAGGAAAGGAAGGCTAGCTTCCCCATTTTCACTAAAGTGACAGCAATCCATCGACATCATTAGTGTTGGGATCCGCACGCACAAGACGTAAAACGTTAAAAGCAAGAAAAAGAAATTGAGACGTGAGATTTTATTCTAGTTCACCCTTAAATTAGAACTACATCCAGCAGAGGATTTTACTATAATTGCACCTTATACCTCTCATTTCATCTCTCAATTACAAGAGAAAAAGAATATATATAGTAGAACAGCTATTCATAGAGCCTAGCCAAAACTAGTAAACTAAACATATGGGCTTTAAATCGTAAAAAATCCCTCTCGTGTCCAGAGCATTGCTCCCCTGGACACCCCTGCCGCGGCTGCTCCCCCAGAACTCCGCCCTCTAGCATGGAGCGGGACTCACTGCTTTTATCGTAGGTAAGTATGAAACCCACCTCAAGAATTAACGTCCGAGAAGGCATAAACAGTAAACACAATGCGTCCATACAAACATAATTACGTCAACATTGGGCACGTGCATATAATATCACGAGACGATCGAGAGCCGAAACATTCGCACCTTCAACCGGCGGCTCCTCCGCCGTAAGACTCGTAGCAGACCGCGCGCATCTGTCGGCTTCTTGTCCCACATTTTAGACTACAGAACGCTCACCCGGACTGCGGGAATATATAAGAGTTTCGCACGGAAGAACTTTTCGTCTGTCAAGGGTTTCATTTTCGACTTTCGTCTGGTCAGAGGCACACAAAAGTGCACGGCCATAGACAGCCGTGGGTTTCCATTTTTGAATGACTGAATGGCCTCGTCCTATGGGACAGTTCCTACGGTTTGTTGGAGTGGGAAGGTTTCGCAGAGTCAGCAAACGAAACGAGGGCCCAGCCGGAATTCGGTTTCCTTATCTCGCATCTCCTGGTGTTGGAGCCCCTCTTATCGTGGATTACACACAGATGCGCGAGCGAACAGAAAAGAAATGTTCTACAGTAGCTCAGGGCTTGGACGTCAAATAGTCGGGTCAAATCGGTTTCGATCAAATCGAAGATGACGAACTGACCAATTTAACGCTTTTTAAGGCTAATTTGTTGTTATATGCGACAAAAATTAGGATAAGCATGTGGCCCATGCTACAGTATATAAAATATTCATATTTTAATTCAGCATATGAAACCCACTATCTACCTATTAACCCACTTCATAATCTTCATGTGCGTTTTTTAGTTGAGAAACAATTCCAACATTTTATACGGTTCAACTAGTCCATGGACTATACAAAAGATATTCAATGTAGCTTCATTGATTTAAATTCAAAGACTAAGTTAAATATGTTCCGAAAGTTCAGAAATCATATTGGTCAAATTAAAGGTTCATGGATCATATTACACATTGAGTAAAGTTTAAAGGTCATATAGCACAAATTAAAAGCTCGGAGACTGTATTACATATTAGGTCAAAGTTTATGAGCCATTTGCGTCATTTTGCCCAATTGGGATTGCCTTTGAAAAATTACATGATGTCTCGCGCCACTCCACAGTGAATTGCATTATTTTTCTTTTCTTGGTAATTTCCATTTTGCTGTAAAAATCAAACATAACTTAAATGAGACTAAAAAGGGGAAAAAAAGAAAAAAAAGAAAAAGAAAAGAAAAGAGAAAGTTGCCCTAAACCGACCTGAATCGTTGCAATAGAAACAAAAACGGATGAAACATAACAAGCCACCTCACCTCATTGACTCACTTGAAAAAAATGAGCGGCTTCAATTTATGCTCACTGGGAGGTGCATAGGGATCGAAAACCATCTGGATCACCATAAATTGGATCGGAGTAGCTCGAAATCAGAGTTCCTAAGAGAATCGATTCGATTCCTTGTTCCAAAATGTCGAACCACTACTTGCTCATTGGGATTAGATTGACGTTGACGTGAATAATTTATACTTATTTTTAAATTTTTTCAAATTATTTTTTCCTTTGTTCTTTTTCTTTTCTTCTTCTTCCTCAACGACTGGCCAAAAGAGAGGACCAACAAGGGCGAGGTAGGCCTCACCCAAGCCATGGTAAGACTTGACCTCGCCGTTGTCGAGCCTCACCATGGCTGGGTGAGGTCTTGCCCTCATTGGCCCTCACATCTGGCCGATCATGGAACAACAGCTGTTTGAGAAAGAAGGAGAAGGGAAAAAAAAATGAAATTGAATAAAAACATACAAAATTTAACCATTAAATTGTTATTAAAAATTACCACGTCAACACTAAACAGCGCTACGTTAGTGCCAGCTAGCATCGCTGTCAACTTCGGCTGGAACAAAGTGGGTGCTTATAATAAATTGACATAAAAATTTTTTTACAATATGTTAGGATTATGTAATTACACATTAACATCCTTTGAGAGTTTGACCAACTATGAAACGGATCAAATGTTATTTAGTTGGATATGGTATGGGTGCTCTTGTCAGGTATAGATGTGGAAAATACATACAATGAGATAACGAGAATTAGTTAAGTTTGGCAAGTGAACAATATTATATTAGAGGATATGCAGTTTCAAATTCCTCGCAAGTTTCACGTGAAATCAAAATCTATAAATCATAATCGATTTTCCACTGTTTGGACCCTAAATCCTACCATACATACCCTAAAAACTACCTTTCATGGGTTCTATGGTCAGGGAAGATTTATTCAAGTTTCACATATATTCTTAACTGAAAAATATTGCAGTGAATTATCACTTCTAACACAGAATGATACCATTTGTACTATAATCATGACTATAACTCACATGTAGACACATGAAGAACATAAAATATTAACAAAGTAAAAATTCCAGTCATATTTATGGTTGAAAATGGAAGTTAAGAAACTGTTTTAGAATTACACACTTTGTCATCGAATATCATGAATATCGTAGAATTCGCGCAAAAATATAGAATAAGAAAAACAAAAAACTTACTACTGATCCAGTGAAACTCAACCATCAGGAACAAGTCCTCAATTTTGAAACCCAAAACTTATATTGTATACTTTAAAACTTGAAACCTACACATATTTTTACGATTTGTAATTTCAATCTACTCTTAAAATCATGTTCACTCCTAATTTAAATTTCTAAAATACAAAGTCAAAAAGACCCCGTGCCCACAAAAAAGGGAAGTGCGAGAATCAGGAGCGAAAGTCAAACAGAATACTATTCTCACGGTCCCGAAGCTCCTAGCAAAGCCTAATGGAAACAGAATTCAAACTTTCAAAGTAATGTCACGCTTTCCTGAACGGAATTCAAAGTAATATCACACTTCCGGACTATAGATGACGGCCTTGAGCTTCCCTTCCTAAACCAACCTGACCAGGAATTCAGATTCTCGTCCTTGGGTGTCATCAACAGTGGCGCCAGCTGCTTCGTGGAGAAGGTGAGTTGGTGACAGCGAAGGTCGCATCGTGCTGTTGCCCGGGGGTGATCTCTATCACTTTGCCGCACTCGCTCAAGTTCGGCTCGAAACCGACCAAGGGAAGGCGGGCGCGCACTGGACCACAAAGTCGTACTTCTTGCCGGACGGACTCTTCAAGGTGGACCTCCCTCCAGGGTCTTGTAGTCGAGGGCTTGTCGGCGCCGAGGCCCGTGACCAAGTCCATGTTGCAAGCCCACACAAGTTGCCGGCACGTGCGTGTTCCTAGCTTCACGAGTTGAACCACGTAGTGGCTGAGCTCCCGAGGCAGAGCGGTAATCAGACGAGTTCCTCAGTTTGCCCCGGCAGGCTTGGGTGAGGGCCTGGAGAGCAGTGAGGCCGTACCGTACCCGCCCCTTCTGGTGCGGATGGTTCAGGTGGCCTTGTCACTGTTAGGCCCGCATTCATGGCAGCGAACTCGGCAAATCCACACCGTTCTGCCATCTTATCAAATTAAAGTATACCAAACATTATCAAACCAACAGGCAGCAAAACAAATGTCTTCATGGTAGCTAACTCACACAGAAATCTCTCAGTTCTGACAAGAACGCTCCCAACTGATCCACCATGAGAGCAAAACTAGCTGTGTTATAAGAGGGATGAGAATTACATTAAATACAGAGGAACACTACGACTTTGCCGCCGGCTTTAAATCTTGACTCCTCGACAGCCTCAACCACCTCTCCCGCAACATCGCAGCCTGTACAAGTGATGAATCTCTTCAGCGAAAGAGAAGTGAAAGAAGCACGCAAAAAGTGCAATTCGGTAAAAAGTCGGTGCTCATTGTTGCTTGAACAAAACACCGCGCGATTAAGAAACTGAAAGAGCCGGAACCCTATTATAACAGGCAAAACATGCTCGTAGTAATACAATAATCTGCAGAATCAGCTGTTGTTAGCATACCATAATTCACAAAAATGAAGTGCCGGGCATCTCTTAAGCACACAAGAATCACCAATCCTCCGACAACGATAAAGCGTGTGAAAGACAGAAGTAATGCGGTCGAATGAGGAATTATCTTCCTCATACTTCGGTTGCTATGTTTGAGTGTACTTTGTATTGCGCACGAGCAAACAAGATCAATCTTTAAGAAATGTCTCTTCAACCATAAGAATCAGGACCCGTACTTTACAAAAACAATAGTACTTCTTGTCAAGAAGGGGGCCAGGAAAGAAACAGCAACATTTGTGATACAAGGCAATACCAGGGCCTGTAAGGAAACTTTGGAGGAAAGAAACGGTCTTGGATATTCAACTCCGTAGTTTCCAATGGAAGGATTTATAGCAGCGCTTCTAGTTTCAGCAAACCTCTCATGTTTGGCTCCGGAGCTGGTAGTTTACATGCTATGGAAGCACAAGAACAGTAATGAGGTACGAGAACTAGAGCAGCCGTAAGCGGAAAACGGCTGTCTACTCATGACTCAACTATTTATAAACATGGGAAAAAGGATACAAAGGGGATCGATCCATGACAGGATGGGGCTATAGGATTCAAGGAACAAACAAAACAAAAAAGTTTGGCAATGGTCAGATTGCAACCAGCGTCGAGGCCAACACTCCAAACCGGAATGACCGAAGGTATATGGACTACACCAGATCCAGAGTTTACCGCTTCGTTTTAACGTCAGGAAATAAACAACTCCCGCACCAAGAGCAAGCAGACAGACACGCTGGAACATCAGACGACGGCTCCTCACGTGAGTAGACTCGTACCAAACCGGGTGGCAGTCAGCTTCTTCTCCGCCACTTTGAGCCGACGGCCAGGAGAAGCGAGATGAAGGGAGGCGGAGAGATTTTTGGGAGAGCGGCACCAGGCGAAGATCGCTACCGATATTACAATGGTAAAACACGTTCAAGAACCGTTGGTTGATTGCCTCCTAGGACTAGATGAAAATGGCGCAAATCGGCGATTCCACGAGTAGGAGCAGTTCTGATGAAATCCTATGTCTTACTTATGGTTAGAGTAGAACTGATCAGAGTGACCGTCCATCACGCAACACGGTCTGCACAATTCTAACCCGCACAGAGATTACTCCTACTCGAACTAGGCAATAGCATGGAGCAAAGTTTGCGTGCCTACACGACAGAATAATCTTGTCGTCTTCGTAGTCCAAAGACAGCAATTTTGAGGCGTAGAATCTGAATAATTGACGATCATG
>JAGVVM010010342.1:0-14199 GCA_019149425.1 Psidium friedrichsthalianum | reverse complement strand
CCATTTCCTTCCCAGATGCCGACGCATTATGCAAAATCAAACTACAAATCCCCCAGCCAAAAAATGACAACGAACAGCAAATCAAGCGCCGAGAAGCATCACCGGAGACGAGTGCGACAATCCCGCCATACGCCAGAACATCTGAAAAAAACAACAAAAAAAAAAAAAAAACAAATAAAAAAAAATTGTTAAAAAAAAAAAAAAAAAAATAAAAAAGAACAAAAAAAAAAAAAATTCAAAAAAAAATTAAAAAAAAAAATAAAAAAAATCAATAAAAAATTATCGAATAAAAAAAAATAAATTTTAAAAAAAAAAATGGGTTATTTATTAAAAAGAATTTTAAAAATAAATAAAAAAAATTAATAAAAAAAAAATCAAAAAAATTAAAAAAAAAAATAATAAAAAATAAAATGTCATGTGTAAAAATAAAATTTATAAATTAAAAAACAATATAATATTAAAATTAAATTTTAAAATAAAAAAAAAAAAAAAAAAAAAAAAAATATTTTAAATAAAAAAAATTACTTGCAAACCGAGACGACCGAAAGGCCCCCCTTCCTCCTCAAACCCGGCGAGACTAGGATCACAACGGCGAATCCACCGCAAACACACAACGACAGAACTTCAAGACAAGGGCAGACGCGGATCAAACTCACCACCGCAACGCGAGAAAGATACAACGAGAAGCCCCCCGCGCCCCCCCGCCAAATCAAGGCCGAAGCGAAACCCTAGAATGCGAAGTGCAAAAAACGAAGGGAAGCGGATTGGATCGAATCTTGGCCGAATGGGACGACGACCACGACGACGAGCCAGAGAACCCGAGAGGGGCGGGAGAGAGGTTATACGCACACGCCTTTCTCTCGCGGAGGTTAAAGGTTGTTTTGAAATGAATGAGGGGGTGCGTTCGCAAAAACAACACGATGAGAATATTTGATGCAATCGATGGCAAAGTCCTTTTACGTAACGTTGAGATTTGGATAATCTACACTTATCTCCACACTCCAATTTCAAATATATTTGGGGATCAGTTCTTTCACAATTTTTACCCCCCTCTTTCAAATCAAGTTATCGAGTTGGAAATCCCGGTAAATATGAGCCCACCGGCGTATAGCCCGTTGATCACAATATATCTAGCCAGATCTAAATCAATGAACAACTATGAAAAATTACAAAGTGGCCGAGATGATATAAAATGCCCACGCAATCGCCGCGCAGCGGGCGCATACTCGTATCATTTGTTTATGTTAATATGACGTGTCACAAACCACCGATGTGTGAGAGGAAAACAGGACGTGATTCCGATTCGAAAAGAGATTTCCTAGATTTTATGCCGGTTCAAAGATGGTTAAAAAAAAAGTGAGGACACGAAACAAATAAAACACACAAAAACAAGCTAACCCAAAGGAAGAATAATAATAACTAAATAAAACTTTTGGCATTAGATTTATGAGTCACCCGTAATTTTCTGTGTTGCCGGTAATGAGAACTTATATCTTGATGTGCTTTTTATTAGTTTTTATTCTTTTTTTGCTTGAACTAATGAATAATCAGACTGATGGTATCGATAATGTGTACCGCATTTCACGAATTTTGCGGAACAAAAATACTATGACTAGTGTATGCGACACACTGTCCGTCTCGTTTTAGAATCTTTCCAAATTTCTTGCTATAGCATAACGAGCTGACTAATGACCAGGATTCAACCACAAAACACGAAAGGCTGTATTAATTGAAAATATTTTCGTCTAGTTTAATTATGCAAAATCATAGAATTGACACGTCCAGCCGGTGTCGGATTTACGTGACGCACCGGTTGGCGCTCGGGGACGCTCTTAAGTACCATATTCTCCAATTGTCGGAATATTGCAGGTTGGTGGATAATTAGCTTCCTGAAGCGTGAAAAGATATCGCGAAACCTGGACCAGATTTTGCAGTACATTTCGACATCCCGGAAAACGAGCACAAGCAGCAGACGTTTTCAAAACACAAAGACACGCGTGGAGTGAAACGCTGTTGATGTCAGCACCACGGACGGACAGAGAAGTGGAGACACCCAGTTGCACATACTGGTGTCTCTCTCGTGATTGGCTTCTGGGTGACCGTCGTTTTATTGGGATGATGTGTGAGTACAGGTACTGAAAGGTAGAAGCCGGAGTCCGTGGTTTCACGACTTACCAAACGGGGCGGTTTGACTTGGAAATTGGACCGAACCAACCTGACCGGCCTTATTGGACCGGTTCTAAGTCGGCTATGGATTACTTGAACTTACAAACAAACGCAATCCCCAAGTAGAATTAAAATCCGCCGATTCGATCTAGGCCGGATCAGAGTATAGCCTAGTTAGTTCCCGAACCCAACTCTTTGGAACCAAGACGTGGAGGATAAGTTTTGGGTTCCATCCTCGAAAACGGAGCCATCCTAGAAACTGATCACTCTTGCAAGGCTACAACTTGCTCGGTATGTTGTCACGGAAGAGGCATTGACAGCTAGGGGTGTTGATAAATCGAATATTGCCCTAAATCGAATGTGAACTGAACTAAAATTCAATTGATTTTCGATTATTCTTTTCTGAATCCTATCTTTATTTTTATTTTTTCTTCTTCTTTCTTTTCTTTTATTTTCTTTTTTGGTTCATATCCGAGCGAGCCGCCGTCATCGGCTGAGGGCCGCGAAGCCCTCACCGAAGGCCAAGGCCTCCAGCCCTTTGCCCTAAAAAAGAAAAAGAAAGAAAGAAAAAAATAATGAGAAAGAAATGGTTATTTTGAAGATTGTTAATGCGTTTCGGTTAACTAAACCTAAATAGAATCAAATTGAAAAGAAGAAGAAGAAGAAGAGTTACTTTCCAATTGCCTAAATCGAAAACAGAAAAACAAACTGAAATGCACACAAAATTTTCAATTCAGTTTGGCTCGGTTCGCGTTTCGGTTGGGTTCCGACACCGTTAAATGACCCTTCATCCATTTTTTTGGGAAACATGTGTAATGTTTGTTTCTCTAAACGAAAGGGGAATAGAGCATCGTGTAAATATTAATAACTGTCTAGTTCGGTTTTCAAGATGTATTTGTTATTTCAATATCATATCTTTGTTGGTTTGTTGGGATTGCACGAGGAACAAATTAAATTGATAGCAAAATGTCCAAATAGACCCTGATGGTTCCCTCGGTGATATACTAAAGACTTACCATGTATCTATTTGAACATTCTTAACAAATTCTTAACTAAAGCTATTATCGCATTTGAACATTCTTAATCGTCATTTCTTATCGATAACCGACTGCCATTTTTTGACGATCATATTCCCATCTTGATAGAAGAACATTTACACAAGCACAATCTTAGGTAAGCATAATTTATAAACAAGCCAATACTACCAAAAATCTCAAACCGGTACACTCGTGCACATATACTCCAAACTATTTTCGTATCATAAAAAATCCTAAACAAACACATCCTTGCCACATTTAGCTCAAACTAATTTTTTTTTATCATAAAATATCTAAAAACGGAATATATGTGCCATATCTATCCCATACTGATTTTTACATGACTATCCGTGCCCCATTTGCCCTAAGATTTTG
Source organism: Psidium friedrichsthalianum (assembly GCA_019149425.1). NCBI lineage: Eukaryota > Viridiplantae > Streptophyta > Magnoliopsida > Myrtales > Myrtaceae > Psidium > Psidium friedrichsthalianum. The sequence goes on along the minus strand of JAGVVM010010342.1, from coordinate 10,621 downwards.
TAAGATTTGTTACAGGTGTATCGATTTTTTGTGACACGAAAATTAATATGGAGCGAGTGGTATGGGTGTACTTGTTTGGATTGTGATATGAAAACAAATTTATGAATGTGTTACGGGGTATGGCAATTTAAGATTTTTTTATGTTATGAAAATTAATTTAGGGTAGATGTGGCACAAATATACCAATTTGAGGTTTTTTGCAGTAATAACCGTTCATAAAGTAAGTCATACTAGTCATCTACTTTTGTGAATGATGTGTTTATTATATATATATAATACTCTAACCTAAAATAGTTAATTGATGCTAGATATATAATGTTATGGTTCATAATAAGTAATCAATAATTACAAAGCGTACATTATTATTCCATATTACCAAATGGCATGCCCTATAAATTTCTATAACTTAGAATATGATCAACGATTCAATTGAAAATATCGTATTTTTACCGGTCAATTGACATGGAGAAAGCAATAAGGTACTTGATAATGATAATATTAGTTCCATTTGCTCACTTTAGATTATCATAATGAAATGCAAAACTGGAAGCTAATAGCACTAACCATCAATAATTTATTGTTTTTAATTCATCACATATGAATTGAGTTAGTGGATTTAATAATATAAAAAAAAATGCAAATCAAAATTGTGGGGTTCTTGCAAGTTGCAACTACCTTTTCCATAATCGAGTCCTCTAAATAGCGATGAGGGTTAATTTGATTTGCAAATGTCTTCTTCATTGCGGCAGCAGGATCGTGCTCTACAATTCTTCTGTGGACTTCCAACAAAGATATAAGCTATGAAGCACCGACACTTTTCATGAGTCATCGTGTCAATGTCGGACACATGTCGCGTATCCGACACACACAGTCCGACATGCTTGGACGCGTCTGGACAGCGTTGACCGCGTGTTGGGTTTTGGACATGCGGTCAATAAGTCGGACTCAACGGCGACACGCCTGTCCAAAAGGGGGAGAAGAGGAACTGGAGAAGCACAGAGGACGTTCGCGAGGGAGGTGGGGGAGACGTGGTGCGTAAGGTCGAAGGAGGCGAGGTAGGCGTTGGGGATATGAGACAATGGTGGTGAAGAGGAAGGCAGTGAACGGCAAATGAACCGGCAACAAAACAGATTTGGGTTCCCAAATATGGGTTTCATCGGCCTGAGATGAGAGAAAAGCTAGAGATGAAACTTCGCTAATGAATACGAGCAACAACGCGCGCGAATGTGGCCAGAGGACGAAACGGCAATGAACTCAGAAGTCACGAGCCTTCTCGTCGCCGGCTGATGAAGTCCAATTGAATGGTGAGAGAGAGATAACAAAGAAATGAGATGAATGACGCAGAGAGATATTAACGTGAGTATAAAGAAAGTTTCATCGGTTGTAAGTTGCAAGATAAATTTTGATTTTGACAGTGATTTGACAGGACCACTTTGAAGATAGAGAGAGATAATGGGGTTGGGGATTTTTTCACGTAAGATAGAGAGAGATGGAGAGTTGATTAGAGTTTACTTTTTCATTTAAAATTTTACAAAAATAAAATAATTTCTCAAAAAAAATGAGGTTTTTTTAAAACTATCATAACATTGTCGAGTGTTCGAAAAAAATAATTTAATATTTATTTAATCGCAACGTATCTCAACGTGTCGAAATTATCTATTTTTTAAAAATAACATGTCGGCGAATCGTGTCGCATCATGTCGCGTGTCCGTGTCTGTGCTACTTAGGATATAAGGACCCCACTTTAATCATAAAAAATCAAAAAAAAAAAACCAGGGATAATGATACGATATTTCTTATATATTGCTAATTTCTTGCATTTAGTCCCTGGATTTTTCTTGGCTAATTAAGTCCTTTAAACTATTATTTCACCGGAATTCATCCAGGCGACGGACTATCTTTCATCAAAAGTCGTTCTTCAACTCTCAATTAAGTAGGACAACGTCCCTGGGCCAACCCCGGACGGCAAGTATCTCGAGCGAATGAATATCAACCAATTCAAGTCGAACATGAATGTATAAACATAAACTATGTTGGAATTTACTCCGAAGAATATGATGTGACTATTTAAAGTCCACGACATATAGTTACAAACGGAAAGGGAAGTTACTAACATATGTTACAAGCAATTATGGACAGTTTCTTCCACTCCACTATCTCGACAATTGCTTTATTCTACTACGTCGCCGGTTACTTTTTCGACGGTTGCATAAAATATTGTCGACTTCCATTTTTCATCGATTCATTCAAGTTGTCTATTCATCACGCTATCGATAATTCTATTTATGAATGATCAAATTATGCTCTCATCTACTAAGTCTATCGCATGTAAATAATAGCCAAAATCATCATTTTTTTTTTTGTAAACAATTATATACCTTTTTGGTTGGAAATGATTATTTTACTGAAAAACAAAAGATGGAAATGCTAATATATGGTCATTAAATCCTTATTAAATGACCCTCTGAAATTACACGTGGTATTCCCATTGGCTATTGAAAGTTTTTTAACAAAAAAGTGACATAGCATCAGTGATTATCTGAAAAAATATTGGGTAGGTCGGGGCTAACACGTGTCCATGTGCCCCGGCCAATTAGGAGAGGACACATCACCTCTCCTATCCTCTCCACACCCTCTATCCTATGTCTTGCTTGTCTCTCTCTCTGTCTCGCTTGTCTCTCTCCTCTGTCTCCTATCTTTATCTCTCTCCTTCAGGAGAGGACATGTAGGCGGGGGCGCACGAACACGTGTTGCCCCCAGCCCACCCAATATTTTCTCATGATTATCTACCATTTCTAGAAATACCTTTTCTTAATAAAGAGTGTAGCTAGTAGTTGTCCCTGAGATGAACTGGTGATGGAATTTGTTGACATGAATTTGTCAGCTCTCTCCTCGCCACAATGGTCGCTCAAGCTTGAGCTCGCAACACCCATGGCCGTTGGAGCTCGAGCTTGTCCATGGCTATGATTTGCTCGAGCTCGCGGCATCTACGGTCACTTGCTGCTCAAGCTCAAGCTCGCAGTGTCCTTGGCCACTGGTAGCTTGAGCTCGCAACATTTATGGCATTGGTTGCTCAAGCTGGTAGCCTCCACGGCCGCGATCTGCTCGAGCTAGCAGCATCTATGACGACTAGATCCGAGTAGGACGGCCCAAGTAGGACAGAGACAAGCAACATGCTCGGAGAAAATATTAGATAGTCCTTCCTTACCAACTCATCTCTAAGCCACTCCACTAATTGATCGACACGTATCAAATAGGACCACATTTCAAATTTTTCAAAATCTCCTTTTTCACTTACTATTTCTTACCCCTCACCTTCGTCTACACATCCCCAACAAAACCTCTAGCCCAAGTCACAGACGGAGGTGGGGCTGCGTCGGTGGAGTGGGGCGAGCAAGCGATGGCAAACGACGACAAGGGTGGGGTTTCGCACCAGTTTGTGGCCTAAGCTGCAAGAGAAAATATTAGCTAGTCCTCCTTACAAACTCATCTCTAAGCCACTTCACTAATTGATGACACGTGTCATATGAGGCCCAGATTTCAAATCATTCAGAATCTCCTTTTTCACTCACCTTTTTTTCCCTAAATACCCCTCACATTCGTTTACACATCCTCAACAAAACCTCTTGCCGAGTTGCGGCTTCTTTAGTTGGACAGAGGTGGGGTTGTGTCGATGGACCATCCGGTTGCGTCGACGGAGTGAGGCGGGGTAAGTGACGGCAAACAACGACAAGTCCGGTGTGTGATGGTGTTAGGCGAGAGCCCGAGAGGCTTGCGCAAACTTTCGAAAGTCATCAAAATGGATAGATATTAGTTTTATTTTTGAATGAGCTCCCTCTAAACAAGCTCTCTGCTCATCAACTCCCCTCTGAACTCTCTCCTTATTCTTTGTTTTTCTATCGGTTTCAACCTCCCACCTACAAAACAAACTTATACCCTTTCCCCTCAATCAATCGCCTAAACTGAGCTCTCTTGCTGCCTCTCTCCTGCTCTCCTTCTTTTTTCTCAGTAGAGAACTCCCCACTGAGCTTGGTTGAGGGGAGCTCATTCAAAAAGAAAACAAGGGGTAGCGATCTTTTAAAGCATGCCCTTAACCAAAACTTGACCCCCTGTCTCCGCCTTCACCTCCACCTCATCGCCCGTGATCTCGACGGTTCAGCGCGTGGCTCCGCCGAACTTGTTGTTGTTTAGACTTGTTGAACCCCATTCCGTCGACTAACCCCACCTCCAACCTTGAAGGCTGTTGCATTAATGCAAAACCGCCGAACTTGTTGTTGTTACCGTTGCTTGTTGTACCCCATTCCGTCGACTCAAAACCTCCATCCAAAGAAGCTATTGCAAAATTAATGCAAAATAACAGAATCTTATAAAGAATACCAAAAGCCCAGAAAAAATAAAGAGGAATGATAAAAAACACTAGAGATTATGTGATTCGATTTGAATTTCAGTACCGGGAGAGCCAACAACAATAATCCACTATAATTGGAGAATTGAAATTACAATCGCTCAATACACTCGTGTTTTCTGCACCTAATTATACCTAAAACCCAAAGTATTTACAATAAAACCTCTCAATTGGAAATATAAACTCAGTACGCACAAAATCTATCGTGCTTAGAATTCCTTCGCATGCGACAAAGAGAAAATCACTGTGCCATCCCTTTTTTCTTTTCTTCTTCTCCATCGTCAGTGGAGTCCGTAATTACCACATCGTGGACCAAGTCAACAACTTTTTTTTTCGACCAACCCACAATTAAAATATATAATAAAAAATGTAAGTCCCTTCTTTATTGTTTTGGCTGTAAGAAGAGCTTAATTTCTTCAATCTCTTTGTGCGATCAACTTGGCTATTTATCCAACTGAGTGAGTTCCGTAATCGATTCAAACTCGAGACATAATACAACAATTTTCCACCTTTGATCGACATTTGAAACTAAGTCATAGTGTTCATCATATATGCTAGCCCTCCTAATCGCCCCGACGGACGCTCACTCTCTACAAACACCAATATTGCTCAAGCAGAGGTTGAGCTTCGCCAAAAGAACAAGCTTAGTCATCATGTCCGCATGGTTCTTTGCTACAGCAATCTTTTTCACAATAATCTTACCTTTGTGAAGACATCTTGGCTGAAGTGATATATGATGTGATATACTTCATTCGCTCGTGATAAATCGGATTATATGCCAAATAAATTGCACCTTGATTACCACACTATATATCGACACTTTTCTGTTCTAATCCAAGGTCCCAAGCAAACCGTGTAACCATATCGCTTCCTTCGTTATAAAGGTAAGTAACATGACTCTGCTTCAGTCAACGACAAGGCCATGTAATCTTGTAAGGACGCCTTCCAACTAACTGCACCACTTGCAAGCACAAATATATACCCTACTAAAGACCTGCACTTATCCAGGTCACTTGCATGATCAGAATCCACATAACCAGTAATCCCACTACCATGATTGTCCCTCTGGTATATTATACTAACGTCTGTTGTCCCCTTCAATATCTGAAGATCCATTTCACAGCTTCCTAATGAGCTTTACCAATACACTTCATATAACGACTAACTACACTCATCGCCTGTGAAATATCATGCCTAGTGCAAACCATAGCATACATAATACTACCCACTACACTAGAATAAGGAACACGAGACATATATTCCTCCTCCTCCTCAGTCTGCGGTGATAACTTATTGAAAGTTTAAAGTGCTTCGTATTCACAGACTTCGCTGATTACATATTAAAATATACAATAATCTTTTCAATATATTTCTTTTGAGATAGACATAATACTCCTGTAGTTCTATTGCGCAAAATCTCCGTACCAAAAAATTTCTTTGCAGCACCTAATCTTTCATCTCAATTCACACTCAACTGCCTTTTCAACACATCAATATCAAACATATTCTTAGCTACTATTAGCATATTATCAACAGACAACAGGAGATATATCAAAGGCTCATCATCCAGTCTCCTAAAGTAAACACAACTATTCATCTGACTTTTCAAATAGTCCTGACGAGCTATAAAAGCATCAAAATACTTATACTGTTGCCTAGAAGACTGTTTTAGCCATATAAATATTTCTTAGAAAAGTAACATGGTATTTCTTAATAGAATAGCAATTCCCTCTGATTGCCTCATGTAAATCTGCTCTCCAAATCACCGTGAAGAAACGTTGTTTTCATATCAAGCTGCTCTAACTCGAGATCATGTGCAGCGACTGAGGCAAGTAAAACACGAATAGAAGTATGTTACCATAGGAGAGAACGCCTCATTATCGTCAATGCCTCTCTTTATGTATTTCCCTTCATAACAAGTCTCGCCTTATACCTCATTGCTTCAACATCAAGAATGCTTTCTTTCCATTTGTACACCATTTACCTCTTACAATCTCCTGCTCTTAGGTATTTTAACTAGCTCCCATGTCTGATTTCCATGGAGTAATTCCATCTCTTCACTCATAACCCCTAGCCACTGTGACAACTTAGAACTAGCCATCGCCTCAAAGTAAGACGAAGGCTCATTTGTCTCCACCTCATTACCTATAGTCAAATTATAAGCAATATATGTATAAGCATAACGTACTGGTGGTTTAATTTGCATTCTCTATCTATCTGTGGTATACTATGCTACGGAATGTGCTAGTGTTCAATATTACCGACTTTAGGGAACTACAGGCTCATTTACAATTTCCTACAAACCTCATTTACAATATCAACCTTGTTACCTCTAAGGTCTTAGAAGTCTCCACCTGAGCTCCACCTACTACTACACCATGATTTGTTTGCTCTGCTAATAGTGTTTTCAGACTCCTTGTCTAAGAAGCATTGCAGCCTCGTTGAAGATCACGTCTCGCTGATATGAAACTGAGTAATCTGAGATCAGTGCACACAGCTGGTAGCATTTCACCCCCAAAAAATATGCATTTCTTCAACCTTAGCTCAAGTTTACCACACTCACATGAGCATACATAAGACATCTGAATACTTGTAATTCGAAGTAATCACCGGGTTTCCCGACCATACTTCCTCTGGAGTCTTCCACTTATAGCAGATGATAGAGAGCGATCAATCAAGTAACAGACCATATTCACTACTTCGGCCCAAACTTCTTTACCTATTTCAGCCAGCTTAAGTAAAGTTTTGTTCTTCATTTTGGCTGCCATTCTGCTGTGGTGTCTCGAGTACTGTGTAATGTCTCACAATTCCTTCTCTCTCTAAGAACTTGGTAAAATCTTTATCAAAGAACTCCATGCCATTATCAGTTCTCATGCACTTCATTTGTTTACCTGACTGCTCTTAATTAATGCCTTAAATTTCTGAATCAATCAAATATATAAGAGTTGTGCTTCAGAAAGTACACTCATACCTTCCTTGAATAATCATTGATAAATGTCAACATATATCGGGTTACCTCCTTTTGAAGGAAATAGGAGATGAGCCTAGACGTCTGAAAAATATATTCAACTAGTTGTTTGGTTGAATGAATACTGTACCAAACTTAATCGGCGCTGCTCGAAAGATACATACTCACTAAGTCTAACTTACCTGTTTTCTGACCCTTTAACAACTCATTGTCACTCAGGCATCGTCATACCTGCCTTATTCGTGTGCCCTAAACGCATATGCCATAATTGAGTTAAATTAGAGTCTAACTCATTTGATGAAACTGTAACGGCTCCTATTATGGTCTCTCTATTAGATAATTTAGATAACTCACCTTTCTTCCCTTTCATCACTTGTTATTGGCACATTGATGAGGTTTCAGCACTCCATTTTCAGCGATGTAATTACACCGATATCTCGAGTATCCCCAGAGAAATAAGGTTTTCTGAGTTGAATAAGCATCAGTCTGTCAATATGGTACCACACTATAATACATATGAATCTAAACGTTCCCTATCCCTACAAACCGGCAGGCCGCTTATTCCCATCAAAAACTATACCACCATCTGCAGTCTGGTAAGTAAGAAACCAATTTCTTGAGGCGTTATATGCATAATAAACCCCAAATCTAGCACCTATTTGTCTTATGACGCGAACTGTAGTTACACATAAAACGATTGCATCACTGAGTGTTCCTTTTAGCAACATTTGTCATGGTAATGCTTATGGCTTTCTACTTATCACTTCTATCTCACTTAGGACATCTCTCTTGATGTGCCATACTCGTGACCACTCAAAGCACTCACATGACCCTTGGACTTTCTATGAAGGATTCTAGATCTACTTTTACCTCTGCTGCTATGCTGGACCCGCGATTATTTGCTCTCTATCTCGAATTATCAGTCTAAGGTTACAATCCTACGCTAGACTGTCATCTTGCAACTTTCTCTACCACCCTTAAAAAAATAAGGTGGACTTTACTCTTCTGAAGTAATCGTAGACTTCCTACAATAATGAATCAATAAAGTGTCTCCCATGACTCTAGTAAAAAAGCTAACAACATTATGCCTTGCTCATCATCATCAAGTGTTTATCGACATTCTCAAATCCATAATAAGTTTACTAAATTCATCTAGGTGGGATCTGATGACGTATTCAGTATATCTAAATTGAAAATCCTATTAGAATGTACAGCGATTATTCAAACCTTTTTGTACATAGAGGGTTGTAAGTTCCTACATAATGATCCAGTGTCTTTTGCTCGATCACCTCTATTAACACGTTATTGATAAACTAAAAAGTATTATTATCTTTATTTTCTCCAATAATTATCTTATCGGCCCTCTTCATCGAAAACAGCAACTCATCTTCACCATCCAATGCCTTGGCTAAACATCGAGGTTGTCAGGGTTAACGCATCTTAACACTCCATAAAACCAAAGTGGTTCCCCAATTAAACTCTCAATTTCTGTTTTCACTCTAGACATAATTGCAATAAACAGAACTATCTAGTAATAATTAGACAAGCAAAAGCCTCAATTACAATTAGAAATTGATCCCAAACTCTGATATCAAGTTGTAAGATTAAGGCGGAAACAGGATTTGCAAATTAGTCAATGCGAAAAGCCCAAAAAAATAATGAGGAACGATAAAAAGACAACAAAGATTATGTGTGTTTGGTCCGAATATCGGTACTTACTATCTATGTGAAGGGCCAATCAAAAAAATTAATACATATAATCAGAGAATTGAAATTACAATCCTCATACGCTTTGTGTTTTTCCACCGAAATTATACTAAAAACCCAAAGTATTTACACTATAAAACCTATTAATTGGAATATAAACTTCACTCACTACGCACAAAATCTACCATGCGTTGGAATTCCGTCCACACGCGACAAAGGGGAACGTTACGTGTCGTCCCTTTTCTTTTCTTCTTCCACGTCGTCAGTGAAGTCTGTAATTACCAACCTCCTACTTTTTTCGTGCGGGCTACTTAAAGGAGAGATTACTGCAGCCATCAAACATAAAGTGTATATAATCTTATTATGCTCAAAAAAAAACCCGAAGCCCCTAAAGCAGACCAAGTCAATAATTTATTCTTTCTGGACAAAACCCCACAAAACTAAAATATATAATAAAAATGTAAGTCCCTATTGTCTTTAGTGCCAATGGTCTCTTTATTGTTTTAGCCAATAGAGCGAGCTGAATTTTTCAATCTATTTGTGCGATCAATTTGGCTATTTATCACTGGTCAGGTTCCATAACGATTCAAACTGAGACATAATTCAACAGAAACTGGGGCTCAGGCTTGGAAGGTTGTTGAGGATGTGTAGACAAAAGAAGGGGTGTTAGGGAAAAGAAAAGCATGAGTGAAAAGGAGATTACGAAAAATTGAAATCGTGAGCTCACAGACACACTGTGTCGACAATCAGTGGAGTAGGTAGATGATGAGTTGGAAGGAAGGACTATCTATATTTTCTCCAAGCTCCCGGGGCAAATGGCCTGGGAGTAGTTTGGAGTGAGTGAGTTATGGTTAGCGGTCTATTTATTTTTAAATTTTTGTTAATTAATGATTGTATCATATGTTTCATAGAAAAAATAGAAAAATTATCAAAAAATTATAAAATCTGGTACAATATGCCATTCATCATAAAACTTGTTTTTATGTTAATTCAGGTTAAACCGGTGAATTGGAATAAATATAAAGGTTTCACCACGGAATTGGCGCAAAAAAAAAGTTTAAGATTACCTGATATAATGCAATAGGCTTATGACTTTTTTTGATAAATTTTCCATAAAAATGAGCATATATATTATATGATGATATGTGTATTTTCCTTGGGCTCCACACAAACAAAGTAATGAATGGGTTTGCAACTCAAAAAGTAGTAGAGAAAGAGAGTTTTTGAATTTGGCAAAAGTAGATATGTGCCAATTAAAAAAAAAACAAAATAATTTTTTACAAAAATTCGAGGAGGCGAAAACTCAGGGCTAAGAAAAAAAAAGAAAAGAGAAGTTGTTTTTTAAACTTGAAACTTGGGGATTGAAATTTGGGCTGATCTGTAATTCGAACACCTTGTTTCCTTTTTGGATTGGGCATCTGTAGGTCTTCATTCGGCTCACGGTTGTGTAACGTTGTGCTACGAGTCTATAAGATAAAAAGAATATGCAAAGACTTTTCTATCAATTCCCTGAGTTCAAGAGAAAAGAGTATTGGACAAAA
>JAGVVM010010341.1:0-18782 GCA_019149425.1 Psidium friedrichsthalianum | reverse complement strand
CCTCCCACCCTTCTTAGTTATTAAAGTAAAGTTGAGTGAGAGCCATTGTAAGGCAAGAAATCAGACACGCGCAGTAAAGTTGTTGATTTGCAAGGTACTCTTAGCGTGCCTAGCAGGTTCAATTACGCCTTGTTTATCAAATAGAGAATGATTGCCTTTACCCAAGGAAAGATAAGACGTTACTATACTGTGTTCGAAGGCGCATATAAAGTTCGGTGTGAGATAGTGAGTGGATGATTTCTGCTGCAGAAATCTAAAATTTTCGATGCTGTATTTAGCCCAGGTTTCTCACTACCATACACAATACTAAATTATTGTTTATGCTGTATTCGTTTTCTCCAAAACAGCACAATCGAGAATTACCCATCAAAGATTCTTAACCTATCACTAATACTCTGGCTAGAGCAGCTTCTGTAATATGATCAGCATAGAAACCTGTCATCGCATCTCGCGCATTAGTCCTATTTCTATGCCCTTTTCTTCGCCCTCTTTCTCCAGTAACTTGACTTTTGCTTTTTTTTTTCAAAACAAGCCCACGAAGGTAATCGAAGTGGATGTTTTCATAGAAAATCATCTCCATTCTAGATTAACAGGTCACTTGCGTTGTCTAGCTTGACCTTACGCATATCAGAATAAGCATATTTTCTTAAAAGCATACAATAGCTCTCTTTAATCCCCAGCCCTCCATCTTATGCTAACTCAACCATGCCAAGGCAATGGATATAATCATGCGCAATGAGAACAATTTCAATCATTATCTGGAGATATTGGATAGTCTTATATCAAACGCCCAGCATAGCCTAAGGAAATCACAAGCCCCATACAACCTGCCATTAAGACCAGTGAAGAGCGTGAGATTCAGCCTGATGGAAAAACTCTGACAATCTATCAGCCGAGACTCCGCCACAGATTAGTCAAATCAGGCGACACTCTTCACTCGATGCTATGTACAAGCGATCCTAAGACGCATACGCTTGCCTCGCGCAGTGATGATGAGAATCCAGAAGAGAGTGATTTCAGAGAATTCTAGAAGGAAATCCTTCACAAATGATCCTTCAGTTTTCGGACCTTTCGCTAAGAGACCATTCCGCAATCCAAAGAGAAATACATCCACTTATAAGACAATAATCAAGAGGAAGGAGAATGGTCAATGACACAAGCGCGAAGCACGGAAAGTTGTCAAATCAGTATTTGCCCCCACTCCGCTCTTGGGGCAACTTCATAACGCAGTGCCTGTAGCTCTCAGAAGCAGCCTAGCGATGGAGGCTCGTCAATCTATGCATCCGCATATTCGCCTAGCGCAAGGTATGCAAGGAAATCCCTCAAGCTACTGACACACCTGATTCCAAAGTTTAGGATACAGGAAAATGAAAATGATTCAGCTAGGACATCTGACCTTGATTTCACAGCACCAAAATAAGACGCTTGTACGACCCCAGATCGACGATATGTATGATCTTTCGATGACATCTATGGTCTGCGGAGGGGCTGGTAGTCAGGATTTGAGGAAAAGAAATTTACTGCAGCTGAATAAAATCATGCACACCTTGAGCCCGGGGAAGTCAAGCTGCGGGTCGGATTATACCGACCGCAACCTCCCCACCAGACACCCGCCCCACGCACTCCATAGACACAAAGAATAGCAAAATCGGCACAGAGTTCTAGTGACAAGAACACCTCAACCTACTATGTCAAGAGATGCGGAAAGAATTACAGCTACAAGGCTTCTTCGATGGAGCTCTTATTCGGCCCACTCGTGGCACAGCATATGCCTGCATCAGTGCTGAAGCACGCTGCGTCACTCATAGCACCAAAGCTGAATGATCCATGCGCCCCCCCTTTGGCTCTTCAGAGTTAGACGACGCGGGCGTCAACCTTCCGTATGAGGTGCAGTTAAGAAATTGGTGGAGTCTCAGATATGAACGAGAACAGTCAATGTCATGATTTTCCCTGTGGCACGAAGAAGAGCCCTGCGTTAGCGCGAAGATCAAATCTCAAGAGGGAGCTAAGGCCCACTAGAGCTACATAACCCTAACCCTCTAACAGGAAGAAAAGGCAGCCGGAAGGTCTGACAGACAGTCGACATGAGCAGGGAAGGCACGTGAAACGGTCTAGATGCCATACCTGAGCGCAAACGACAATCCGGAAGCTTCTGCCGAAACCAGAGGAAGAGGAAGAGGCGAGGACCGCGTGAAGAAAGAATTATAGAAGAAGGTACAGAGCCAATGAAATAAGCCACTTCTTCCGCACACGGCTTCTGCAGGTGCCGTTATTTATAGAACAATCGCACATTGCTTGGTCCTGGTCTGCTAGATTGCAGGGCAAGCATCTTAGCCCCCTTTCTTGATCATGCATCCTAACAAGCACCGTTTCGGACTATATAATTAGCGACGAAACTACGAGGCGAGCCTCAAGATGCATATTCTGAGGTCACATTCTCACGGCTGCAGATGACACACATAATTCAAGCCTACTCAAAGCCATCAAGCCAACAAGCAAGGCACACGCTCAACGGGGGTCTTATGGCCAGGACAGACCAGTGCTGATAGTAACCCCAATTGTTTACTACACCACCACATACTTGAATGGATAGTCCCATGCACGCGTGGCTCGATGATGAAACATGCGGGTTACTTGATAGCTACTTAGAAGGGCGTCTGATATGTTTCCATTAAGCCGATACAATGAAGAAGCCTACCCCTTTGCCCTTTCCCTCCCCCGCCCAATTTCTCTAAGACAATCGCAACGCCTGATCTAGTTTTCGGTGTGTCTGAATAGAGGTAATATGCCACATTATCGATGTTGCTAACATTTATGCAAAGCTAATTCTTCATTGATGGGTCGCACAGCGAGAATTTTGCCGCTTAATCCTTATCCTCTGTCTCTGTGACTGTAAAGTACGATTTACCCCATAACCCTATCAAAGAAAACACCACTGTACACTCCATTACACTTTACAATCTTTTTTTCGGAAGTTTTAAATGATAGCATTTCAAGAAACGAGAGCTTACTTAGATTCAAAGCTGATGCATGGACTGCATCGGACTATGCATTACTCGCTCATCCCTCCCAATCTACACGCATTAACACCTAAAAAGGCCAAAAAAGGTATCGTGCCCCTCACGAGTAAATCATAGTGTGCGCCGGCATATAACTTTTAGAATATACAACAGACAATTCCTAAAGGTTCGCAGAGCTCGCGCAACCCTTTTGCCCATTCTACTCTCAAGTATTTAGAAGCAACCTAGTTGTACCTTTCATTACACACCGTTCCACCTTCTGCGGCCGGTGAATTCAAAGCGATTTATAGCCAGTACGTTTCAAAAAGCAGGAGTAGACAAGAGCAAAGATAATGATACTCCTCAGCGGCCTCGTTTCACCTCAAACGTCATTTCCTAAATTGTATAAACGCAACAACAAGAGAAGCGCAGTTAAAAGCGGGACCAAGGTACCCCGCCCATCTTGTAGCCGTTACGTTTACTTGGGGGGATGGGCCAGATTGCCTTGGTACTTTCTTGTGGTCGCAGGAGACTTAGCCTCCCCGAAGCGAACTGTGAACGAAGGTACAGGCGGAGGACCGATAGCCAATACACCTCCTTGACACGTATTTTAATCTCGATCTGGACTCACGCCATATGAAAAACTATTATCACTAGTAGACCAACCGACCATCTTTTCCACTATTGATATAGACCTATGGCGACCCACGATTCCTAGATGGGCACGACCACACCCCCTCACTTTAGATCAAGACTCGGTATGACCAACCCCCGATTTGATGGACTTCAGTGAGGTTAAATCTATGATCGGACTATGAACGTTAACAAACGGCTACGCAGCCAGCATCGCTAGAAAATATCGTGAAGAAGACGATCCAACGTAGCATCACAGCTCCAAAAGTGCTCTCACTATTCGCCCCAGAACTCGACATTAGCCCCTGCTCGTTCTTGTTGAATGCTGGCTGATTTACCATTTAAACCAGCAAACTTCGTATATCGCCCATCGGCTACCTACTCTTAGACCTTCGTTAGTGGAGAGCTATGTTGCTTGTAGGATGTTACGTATGCCATCAACTCTAAAATAATCTCATCTCCATCACGACGTATCGTTCCCATAATGCTGTAAGAGCACGCACCTAACGTACCCTCACATCCCCCTGGATGTAATATCGCCGAATCCTTATCCCCTACTACAGGTTCCGTTGCCTACAGCAGCCAGTCTTGACTTCAGATTTGATATATTTACTTCAAATTCCAAACACCATGAGCTAACAAAAGGTTTGATCAATTCAATTTGCTCATCCATTCGCTCCATTTCAGCGGAGAAGCAGATGGCGAGTAAATGACGGAGGGACAATAAAGAATAACATATACCGTTAACAACTACTAGTGACGTATACTTAAACACGGGCAAGTTGGCAGATGAGTGTGCCCAATCACGTATAACGGAGCAAATCTAAAATGGCGAGCCTATCAACGATATGTTCGCTCGAGTGTTAGCCTAGAACTGCCAATCGAAATTACAGCAGCAAAGCACATGGTAGTAGTGAGCACTATCCGATTCAGAGTTCATCATCGGCCACACCCACTGCAAATCTCCCGACGTTCCTACCCTGCATTGCCGGCAAAAGAGAGGAGGGATGAGCTAATCGCCAGTCTTCGAAACAATTTGAAAACAACACACATTGCCACACTGTGTGTGAGAAAGTAAAGGAATGGAAGAGAACGGCTCTATATATGCTAGTGTTTATCTTGTGTAAGACCGTTCGATATGTTTCCATCAGTATTATTACCTGATTATGCAATGCTAAAATGTCATAATCGCATGAGAAGAAAACCAGTGAGAGAGAAATTCATTCTGATATTCTGCTATAAGCCCCACACATTCATTAGATATGTCGTTATTCTATCAGTCTACCTACAAGTACACCTACTGAGACCATGGAGCTACTTTGGCACCCTAAGTAAGAATCGAGATCAAGGGTAAAATTAGAGTTACCTCGGACAGCATGTGTCCCACACATTGTATAGATGCGTCGTTATTCTATCAGTCTACCTCTAAGTATGCCTACCCAGACCACGCAGCTACTTTGGCACCCCTAAGTAAAAACCAAGATCAAGAGCAACAGTTACCTCGGACAGCATGCGCTGCTTGTTCAAGAATTGGGTCCTCGCCTTGTTAGCAACTGAGTTTGGGGACTTATACAGCCTCTGTAACAGCAAATGAGTGGCCAATAGACTAATTAGGCAAGGAGAAAGCCGAGTAGGAAAAAAGATACTAAGAGGAGGAATGTGCATAGGTCCATAACAAATGAAGAAAGATTCAAGCTACTACAAAAACCAGACTAAACTTTTTTTTTTATTTATGTACAGGGATTGCAAAAGATAAGTGACTTAACCAGTCATCCCATTATACTTCAAGGTGATAAAGATTAAACCAAAGCCAACAGCCTAATTGCTAAGCCAAGCCATTGTAGTCTCCAAATTAATCACCCTCGTAATGAAAACAAACAATCCTCTAGAAGGAGACTTCAAGTTCTACAACGGCTTGACAAAACAATTGACCAAGACAATTACGAGGCACCTCTGACAAACAAAACTCATACGAAACTTAAATATATACCCATATTGACAATTTTTTGGGGAAAAGAAAGAGGAGATTGCAGTGACATCGTTAAGTCACTGATACATGATTGAGGTAACAAAGAATTAAGTTTTTGGTTCCGGATGCAAAAGCAATGGCAAACACATGCCAGGACACAAAAGAGGCAGCGTATCATGAAAAATTGCATTGCCACTCCATTAGTCGACCATCATTCCAGGTTTGATATGGAAAAAATCAATTCAGGAAACAATTTGGGCAAGCAACTCTGTCAGATATGCTATACAAACCTTTTCACCACTAGACATTTGGTGGTCAACTCCTAAATTATACTTTTTCTTCGGAGCGAAGCCAAAAATATCGTGGAGGAGCTCGTTCTCCTGAGCAGGAGATAAAATTTTTATCAGAAGGTGCCCAATGCAAGCAAAACTAGGAATTCAACTGAGAGTTTACGGAAGACATCTCAAACCTGCATGTGCTTCACAAAACCACCACCTAGGAAGTGCTTTAGAAAGTTCAACTGTTCAAAAAGTTTGAATTACACCACTTGGAATTAATTCAAGAAACTTCCAGTAAATGAGAAACCAGTTAAAACCAAGAGGAGAAAGTTTAAGAACCTGTATCAATTTGCACCATGTTGATGTCTGTAAAACATCTCCACCTATTTTTATTGAGGCCTCGGGAGACTTTCCATACTATCCTAAGTAAAAAACGGCATAAGAAAACTTTGAACCAGAGTGCACAAAATAAAATCTCAAGACAATACAATCACCTCAAGATATTCCAGGATATCCTTAAACAAGTTGCGCTGGCTATTGAGATCTTTCTTGGCGGAACCTTTACCGCCTGCTTCCACTGAGAGGTTTCTGACTTGGTTCAGAACTTTTCCTTTCAAACCATGCACATGCGCCAACTCCTTTCCATCTTGAGTAGAGCTGTCACTGGCATCTTTAGCTTGAGAACAGAACTTTTCAAGGCTTCCCATGTCGAAAATCACAGCCAATGCCCCCCCAGCAGCAATGCGGACTGATCGGTCATCCTTATCCAGTAGTCCAGAAAATATGAAATAGACCTGCATATCAAGAGGGAGATCACTGCTTCACGGAAATATCCATAATCCAGAGTCTCAACCGATTTCCGCAAGCACAAGTTATGGATTTCACCCTCCATTGGAGATCTTTAGCCAATTGAGGCTCAATTTTAATAATCACAAAGAAAAAAGTATGTCAAGATCTTCACATACTCTTGCCAACTTTTTGGATCAAGACTCCATCCATGTATAGATGTAAGGAGAAAAGCCCAAGCAGAAACCATAGCTGTTATTATTGCCGGCGAAAGTTTAACAGCAGCCACCTTAAATGGAAGGCAAACTAGTCGTTAGTTGTTGGAAGAAGACCAAGAATGAAGTAAAAACAAAATATGAAAAGCATGACATGCAAAACAAGTTAGGAGCAGTAAACTTCTCAGAATATTATCCCATACAAATGTTCAACACTCCCATGCTGATTTGAGACGCGAGAAGTTCAGGCAATGACGTGCGCTATGCAACACAGACACAAAAGAGGTAAAATGGTACTCACGTTGGAACCAAGTTTTGGATGAACCAGTTGCCACATAATTTGCATCGACCTCTCTGTCTCAGCAGGATCATTTCCTCCCACAAAGGTGACAATAGCCAAACATTCCAGTAACTAGAATTTAAGAGGCACAAAGACACCAAATTTAGCTAGATAAGGAGTAACATAACTATATAATTATAGTGCCCAAAAATTATGTATACCGCAGATATTTTTGAGGAATCAGCTCCTGTTTTGAGAGCCTGTGCAAGTGTAGGAGAAGTTTCTTCCAGAATCTCTCGTGCGTTATCACCACCACCAACAGTCAAAGCCAACAACCCTAAGACACGAATTCCACATAGATTAAAACAAAGTTCCCATGAAAGATCATATGTGAAACATGAGATTCATTAGATACTCACCAATAGCGTGAGATGCCAATGATACCTCTTTGGAAGAACCCTTCTTTATTGAAGCTACGCACTGATGCAGCAAGGTAGCGAATCTGGACGCCAAACAATTATTTCTCAACTTCAGTTATCTCAAAACAGACAGGAAAAAGAAGGATTGCATGTCCCACACCAAGCGTCAACCAGTGAATAAAACAATAAGCTGAAAATAGATAGCATCTTTTCAGACAGTTCAATTGTGATCTGCACAAAGTGATTCGAGAGCTTCTCCAAGATTAACTCTTAATGCACAGAGAAAAAATTATAAATGTATTTCATGTGACTTATCAAATCTAAACTCTGAAAAGTGATTTAAATCTATGCAGAGTGGAAAATCATCTTCCCAGCTCTATACAGGCAATTTTGACCCAACAGAATGGTTGTAATAAAAAGATTAAGACGCTCACTTCTTTTCCACAAACTCGTGCTGCAGGCCACTATTGAAAGCCTCAATTATTGTTGACAATGCTTTCTCCCGCGTAGAACCCCTTCATTAGAAAGATAATATCGAAAACACGCAGATATTAGTCCACGGTTAGCATAGTAACAGATCGTTGTTCAGGCAAAGTAAAACAAAACCAGAAGGAAACATTAGCTTCTCAAGCTGAAATCCTAACAACTAAAGGTACCTCCTTATTAAACACACACAATGAGACAGTGCAAGTCAGACAACATTTAAAACAGCAGTAACCAACGGAAACTGACTATATACGGTCCAAAAGCTGCACGTTTATATTACCTCTTCTCATACAAAGCATCAAGAGCTTGATCGAGCAAACTATCTTTCTCAAGCTGTACTTCCTCATTCGCACTGACAGACATGCGGTCCGAACGGCTAGTCGATGAAGAACTTACACTACTATCATCATCGTCACTATCCAACATTGCAGCATGTTTACGCTGCGAGCTACCTGTTTTGCAAGAACCCAATTCATCAACATCACAATTCTTAAAAAATAAAAAATAGAAAAAAGAATCAGAAGAAAGATCCTAATGAAACCCACGGCATCATAACAACAGGAATCATTCTACCCAAAATCATGTTAATTCGCAAAAGATTAACTGCGGCCATATAAAGAATCTCGCAAAAAATTCAAACAATAGAAATATCTAATCCCAAAATCACCAATTATACATCTACCAAAACCTAAAAGCAAGCCTGAATGCGAACCCAAACCCCATTGAAAAAAAAAACCAACTTTAATCGAGAAACGGGACAGAGAGCAAGAAAAGAAAGATGGGTTCAGCAACTCACGCTTCCCCATTGCTGCTTCTGCAACGACGACGGCTCCGACAACAATAGACGCACAATTCCTATTGATTTCTGCTGCTTTTCCTGTGGTCAGAACGTGGAGATACAGGGTTGACTAAAAATCTGAGGATGAGAAGACTTGGAGAGCAGGAGGTCGATGGAATCAAACTGGACGAAGTCAAGGCCGCACAACAACAGGCTCAGATCAAGGGATGAAGTATCCATTAATCGTTGCAAAAGAGATGGGATTTCAGATCTCGAGAGAGAGAGAGAGAGGATTTGGGGTCCTTGCCTGACACAAATAGAGAGTAAACAGACGCAAGCGGCGAAAGATTTACGTAAACGAAGCGGACTCCTTAATTTGCAACGAGAGACGCACAAAAAAAAACCAACAAAAAAAAACAAAAAGAGAATTGCGAGCGGGGGGATCAGAATATTCGGTGGCGAGCGAGAACGAGCGGCTTCTGGAGCGACCCGCGTGGGACAAATACGTGGCGTCGTTTCGGCGCGGCGTTCGGCGACAAAGAAACGCGCACGTTTTGGCGGCGGTCGAGAAACATGTGACGTTGTGTTTTTGTTAAAAGCAAGGCGTGTGGTGCTCTCGCGAGCGGAGGGTTTTACTTGCCGGAATTGGAGTTTTCTAGGAGAGTTAGCGGTTGTTAAAATAACAATCTCTCGCTTCGTTAGGCTCCATTTATTTTGCGAAAAATAAATAATTTAAAAAATATTTTTAAAAAAATAATCACTTATATCGTTTAAAAAAATAAATAAATAAATTCATCATTTAAGAAAATAATTAAGCATAAATTATTATCGATTATGAAAATATTTTTCATTAATTAATTTTTCTAAACTATATTAGCACTCACTTTTCAAAAATATTTTCTAAATTACTTATTTTTTGCCAAACAAACGGAGTCAATTTACCGTAAAATAATTATCCATCATATCTACCAGATTAAATAATCATCACATTTCTTCAGAAATTGTTGCAAAGTAAACGTTTTTCAGATTGGTATTATTATTGATGGAGTAAAACAGTATTTACACCACTCCATGTTAAATGGGTGAAATTTACATTTGAAACTAATTATGTAACTGATATTTTCCCATCCAATGATAATTCGTATAAACTGATTTAATTGCTAATATTTAGCGGGGGTTTTATAAAAAAAATTAACTTCTTTCGAGCGATATTCATGGAAAAGTCATTTAAAAAAATGTTTATGTTCATTAAAACTACCTCTCTACTCCTTTAAAGTTAACAATGATAAGGACTATGGAATCGAGAAGAAATATTACTCGGACATGATATATAAATTTGAGGGATAATCTAATTTTATGGCTCATTTGGCTTATATATAAATTCACTTACCAAACATCTCCAACATGATATTTTGAAAAAAAAAGAGACCGTGTCTATAATAAATCATTTCTATTTAGTTTGAATTGATCGTTTGGTCATTTCTTTTTGAGTAACTATTATTATCGTTTAAGTAACTTTAACTCCAATTTTATATTTTTTTTACTACACGTTGTATCTAATAGAATCCAAGTAATTTTTACTCAGAATAGTATACCATATTGCAACCATGTGAGTCAATTTTTCTCTCCAATTCTCCATTTTGTTCAATCAATATAAGAGTAGATTTTTTTTCGATAGATACATCATACGACATATCATGTAAAATAGTCAATTTTACGCAAATCTATAGACATAATTACTTTTCGTTGAGTCAATTTTACGACTTTTTACTTGAGTATTATTAAATCGATGTAATATCCACAACTATAAAAATTTCTACAGAATAACCAGGGCTTGGCTAATCTCTTGGGCCTCTGGAAAATCATTCGATTATACACAGAAAAGCAAACAGTCACTTGCCGCGGATCCGCCCTCCGAGTGTTACCTTTTTCACCTTTCTTTTGGCCAACTTGAGATTACTGCTCTGCCTAATCCACCCAAGAACCATTTCTTGAAGAAAAGCCTCCAGCTTTCCTGAGCTTAGAGCCGTCTTCAACTCCACTCTGGTATGAACTGGCTGGTTAGTTAGAGTTGCCTTCTTCAAGGCACGCCATCAAGTCCTTGAGCTGCCAGCGAAATCGGATGTTGAATAAGTCACAGTTTGAACAGCAAATCATTAGATAATAGAAGCATCGAGATCCTACCTCTTCTTCCAATTGCTGCATCTTATCATCTTTTGCTCTCAAAGCATTTCTTTCCCTGTCCAAACAAAAGCCATCACAGACTAGAATACATACATACTTAGGTATGCCATTTGATGCCAATTAGTCAGGAACGAGAGTCCGGGGAAATTTCCACGCTTCTCAAAAGGAATATCCATGCAACTAAGCTTTCTCACTTCCATATCAACTGGCAAATTGGGCACACATGAGAACACTTCTAGAGTAGAATTTATGCTTCAGAAGTGCTTTCGAAGCAAAAATCTATTTGGTAACACAACTTCTGCAACAGAAATCCATTTGGTTACGCAACTTCATTTTCTTTAATTTTGAAGCATTTTCTTTTTTGTTCTAAAAGTAGTTTTGGAGCCAACATCAATAACATCAACACCACCTTTATCCCAAACCAGTTGGGGTCAGCAATTTCGGAGCCACTTGAAGAAAAAAAAATTCCCTCCAGAAGTAGAAAAATCAACTTCTACCCAAAAGTTGATATCTAGATCAGAGGTGTTGCCATGCGCGCCCTCAAGAATAGCATCCTCAATACCATCTGAGCACTTAAGAATAAACTTCAAGCAAAAGGAGAGAATTCTTTTGGTAGAAGATGAAGCTATTTCTTTCAGTGCTGGATTTTTCTATTGGTTAAAAAGAATTTAGAGCCCGTGTCTATTACCCATGGCCAAGGCATTCTATCAGTTATTTAACACAGCATCGAGTCACCATAAACAAAGCATGAGAAAGTTAAAGTAAACGAAAAGGCAATTAATACCATTGTGGTGAAAAAGATCTGCACACCACTGTCTAGGTATCATAGAATTGATCCTTGAAACCGGAGTGAATGCTTAACTTTCATCTAACTAACATGTTTGCTATTGTGGTTAATGCTAAACTACACATACGACATACCTCTCTTCAGCCTCTAAAAGCTTTGCTTTCCATATCTCCTGATTTGCCATAAGATTCTCGTTGAGCTATATGGAAAATCAAATCCAATGTCAATAGAAAAAATGAAATAGATACATGACAAGATATCTATCAACATCTCCTTAAATCATAACTTACTTCGTCAAGGAAATTCTTCTCTCTGACACATTCGTCCAACTTAGTCTGTTTTTTCTGCACTTTACTATTAGCGGTCAAAGCCATCTCAACGGCTTCAGAAATTTCCCTTTCAGTTTCTTCTTCAAATTCTTGAAGCAAAGTCTCATAATACTACAAGCATATAAGAAGAATAACTTAAGAACTGCTTTCGTAATAATTGAGTCTATAAACTCAGAACCCAGTTGATAAATGTGGCAGAAGAAAAGTTTTAAAACGAACACTCACTAGTTTTTGGTTCTCGAGTTGAGAGGCAAGCAAATCATCATACTCCTTAATAATCTGTAAACAAATTTGAAACAAGATAAATCCAATTGCCTGAGAAACAACAGATGAAACACAGAAAGGAAAAACTGAAGTAGAGTTTAGAGATCATTACGACGTCCACTTTGCTATTAAGAAGAGCTTCATTGAGTCCAGAATTGGCACAATTACAGCTTCCACAACCATCTCTAGAGTGCATACAGTGGGAATTCAACTCAACTAATTTCCCATCAGTTTTGGATTGGATGAGCCGATGTACATAGTTGTCTCCAGCATAATCCCAAACACGTTGAGTTTCCAACTCAAGAGAATAACAGTGTTGTGTTTCTTTCCAGTGCACTGTTGCATGTCCTCCCTTATACCTGATCGATGGTCATGTCAGGCCTTCATGCTTTATGGAGAAAGAATATGGAATTGAACGGATGTAGAATGAGAAATAGAATATTCAATTAAATCATTCATTACCTTCCACATCCAACAAAACCACATATAACACACATCCAAAGATTTTCCGATGTTTGACACACAAAACATATTGACTTCTCTGGTTGTTGCTGGCAATAGCGACAGACCTAAAACAGATGAAATCCATTAATTGTTTTCTTCTGAGGAATACCCCAAATATGCTTCCAAACTAGAACATTCAATCTGTTGTAGTAACCTCCCCAACAACTCTAAACAAGATTACCAAGCTAACAGTTTAACAGAAAAACAACTAAATAACTTACTGGACAAGAAGAATCACTCCATTTCGAAATACAAGAGATATGGAAAGAATGGTTGCAGATGGTTGTCAGAATGCCAATCGTGTCCTGGTCTAACCTCTCTGCAAAATTACCCGTGTAATAGCATGTCATGTTTAAAGATGACAAAACAACTCGATTTGAATGAGAAACATTCCCTAGTGACCTGACCAGAAAAGATGTGGTGAAAAGACCGAAAGGAGGTAAAAATAACAGCACGAGCACTAAATTCTCAAGTCACATCAGGTTTGCTAAGTGAAGAATCTCCACAATATGGGAGTCGGTACTTCCCTAGACAGGGTCCCAAGAAGTCAAAAAAAAAAAAAAAAGAGGAGGAGGAATTACAAAGGATACGTGAGGCTAAGCTACTTAAGTCATTTCCAGTGAAAAGCCTCGAAGAGAAAAGTGTTGCTAATCGAAATAATAAAACTCAAGCAATGTGATACAGCTTAGAGTCTGCTGCAACACTCCAGGCACAAGCACCAGATCTACTTAGAAGAACTTTAATTCTTACTCTAAAGACAATAGCTCGTATCATTAATGCATGGCAAGTTCATGCAAGCAAAATGCATCACTCACAAGAAATGACAAACATACCTAGACAGACTGGACATGATGGCTGCTCACTTGTGGCCATTGGAGAAGTGTGTGGGTGCTCAACTGAACCTTTATAACCAGTGTACTGTACATCAACGGTGTAAAGAATGCGGCAAACCTCTACCTACATAAAGCATGTCGCATAAAAGTCTTAAGGAAATGTTAAATGGAATGATTTAACTTTAAGAGGGAAAAAAAGACTAATTCAAGAAAAAAAAAACATACTTCCAGAGAATTAAAACGCCTCCCATTAAAGTACCGGTAGAAATTATCTGTAGTATCTTGACCATCCATACGTATCAAAATACTATATCGGTCTTCCATCCCGTCAGTCCTAAGCACCACCAGGAAGACATTAGAACCATGTATTCGATTACCAAGCACAAGCAAAGTCAATCAACAGAAAATGACGCAAGAGAGTCCCAGATTGAACCTGACAATTCGCATCTCCAGTATATGATGAATAAATGAAGCACAGAACTGGCAAAAGTCGCCATATGTCATGTGATCAGGCACTCCGAACACACAAACAAGAGGATTTCTTCCAAACCTAGACAAAAAGCACAAAAATTTATACCAAACACATCTCGCCACCAAATCTGAAACTAATCATTCCTCGTTCAGTCAACCCGCAGAGCAAAACAGAGCAAAAATGCCACGAACAAAAATAACACCCCCAAAAGCCAGCATTGCCACTAAACACGCTAACAACACCAGTCCACCATCTCAAGTAGAAACTGCAATCATCGAGTGCCAGCTCAATCCTGCAGTTTCAATATCAGCACAATTTCGCCAAACGGAATCATCCAACCAAACAAACGAAGACACATTCGGAGTCTTTCCACGCAACTTATTAGAATATCAAAGGATCCGAGCTCGTAGAGAATGCCAGGATTACCGCAGATCGGGAGATGAGGAGGAGACGGCGTCGTCGAGAAGAGGTGCATGACGCCGCGCGTCTCTTCGATCTAGGGTTTCCGAGGAGAAACAGTAGGCCTGAGTCATGCCGCCGCCTCCGCCGCCGAGGGAGGAGGAAGTTGAGGCAGGGTCGGCGGCGGCGACCGGGGCGGAAGGCCGAGGGAAGCCTTCCTCCTGTTAAGTACCGGCGGCAGCTGAGGTCGTCGATGATGGCATGATCGGTTACTTGGGTTGGAAGACAATGTTGAGGGCACCTATATCTTCATCTTATTTGACTTAGCAAGGCGCACAAAAATTTAAAACGAAAAAAAAATTTATCTTAATGATCATAATTCTAAAATATGAAATGATCTCATGGCAAATAAATATCGTTTTCCATAAATGCTAACAAAGTAATTCTATAACACAAAATTCACATTTGGAGGATTTTTAATTACACAGATATTTTTCTATATATAAAATTCGAGACTATAATATTTTTCAATTAATTATTCAATCGTTAAATTCTTTTTTTTTTAATCGTCTGTATTTGGGTAGCCCTCGTGAATCGTGAAGAGCTTCTATACTCTATTTTGATTGCACATACTTTAAAGTTTTTTTGAATTATATTAATTAATGAAAAAGAGATTTATTGTAGTCAATACTTAAGACATCGCACACATCATGCCAAGTGTTTCATGATCTTTTAATGAGGTTGTTGACAGAGAGAGATTAGATTCGAATCTTTAAAATGTAACCTGCAATAGACAAAGTAGAGTTATCAATCTAGCATATGTTGTCCATTAATTGAACATTTATGAAAATAGCAAATTAAGAATAGTTTTAAAGAGAAAGGATGTTTCAATTCGAGGTCCTTCTCCCAAAAAACAAAAACTTAGCGAGGTTTCTCTTGTCTAATATTGAATTAATAATATTTTATTTACTTGCTCCTATGAAAATTTTTCTCGTGGGCTTAGTAACATACACGCACCTAGCTAGATAGCGTTCCGTGAACATTTCCTTTTGGCGAGACCTGAATTGGATGAGGTTCGGCAAATCTTGGCATTTTGGGAAATTCTACAACACGTGAGGGCATTTTTTGGTAATTTTACCCTCATCCCTTTTTAAACTGTAGTTGGTTGTGACAGCAATGTACAAAAAAAAAAAAAAAAGCCCAATAAAAATCTCATTGGGCTCACAACTTAATGGTAACGGCTTTGACTTTTACAGGATTGGGCGCACACATATCCTCGGGCCCGCAAAACAAAACGGGCTGAGACTCTTTCCCACGTTTGGAAAGAAAGTTTTTTGAAATTTCCTCCTTAAAGATGAGAAATTTTTTTTGTGGGGCACTAAAATGTTCTTTTCTATGGTTTTTCTATGATTGTTTCTGAACGATGCTTTCTTCATTTTGGGAAATTCCTCCTTTAGATGTGGAAATTCCTGTTCTACCTGACGAAGAAGTTGAATTTCGTCCCTTACATAGAATGATGGGTCCTCTCATATTCAATTAAAGCCGCTCAGTGGAAGCTAATCATAAGATCAAACGAGCGTATTTGAAGGGTTCTTAACGCAAAGTCGATGTATACAAAATCGGCCTTTGCGGGAGGATCAACCCAACACGATCCTTCTGTGTCTATTTTAGCATTGACGTACGCGGTCTTCTAATCCAAACAGTGTTCTGTGTACATATACATTAACCTAATCATTAATATGAAAATCTTTTGTGGTTGACCCTCTAGAGATTCGATCGTCCATATAAAAAAAAAAAAATAAAGGTTTGGAAGCTTATTTAACATTTGAAAAAAAAAAAAAAAAAGTGGCAAAGGAAGATGATAGAAAGTCCGCAACCTAGGATTACACGCGTTGGAATTTGCCTCTTGGTGGTTGATGCACATTCGCGAACTGGATAATACTGGCTCTGATACGTGGATAGACAATTCCAACACAAAAACATTGAGTTGATAGTAATAGGGAGACTACATGAATGTATAGAGCGTTTATAATATTCAAACAAAAGAGCCGTTAAGAACAGAACCATTAAGAATCAATTGGTATTTAATTGATGACCATTATTTTTCCGTCACCGGAGAAATTAATTGGGAGTTTATGAAGAAATAAGCAGACATTACAAAATCGTTAACCGCTCGTTATATGGCGCATGTGATAACACCCGTTCCACAACCGTAAAAAAAAACCGCCGTTGGAAATGAATGATGGCTAATCGTATTGGTCATAATTTCCATCAAAATCCATTTTAGCAGGTATTTCAAAAACCGTGTGAAATTCCAACAACCCCACATATTTCAAAAGGTTTTGAAAATAAATAAATACTCATGGTAATTAGAGCCGTAATGCATCGGAACTAGAGTTGATTATGCTGAAATGAAAAAAAAAAAAAAAGGCCAACCTTTCCCCCCTCCCCCCCCCCCCCCCCTAGAAAAATGGAAGCTAATTCATGAAAATCATTGGTGAAGCTTTAAAATTTCTATGAACGAAAGAATTATCTTTTTTTGAATTATGATTTTCACCAATCATGATTACATCTCCCAACGAAGGTTTAGTGTTTCAACTGCATTTGCACTTGGGGGGTAGGCCCGCGTATGCTTTGTTTTATTCATTTCCTTCTTTAGAGATTTTTGCAAAATTCTTTATAAGAGCAGTAGCCAAGGAGCACCACCCAACTCCCACTTATATAAGTGATTGGATCGCTGAGCAAGTGTCGATTCTGCAGTCTTAATACCCATTTAATTATGGCTGTATGAGATTTCCATTACAGAGCTTAGCTCCATGCTTCTTTTTTCGTTGGCGATCTCTTGCATATGACATTTATCACCTTTAGGAAGGGACAATTAATTTTTTTAATAGCGCATCATTTATATTCAACGATGTGACTTGTTATTACCTAATAGAGTCTAATTTAAATGGGATCGCTATCACATAGGTTTGGGTTAGCTATCACTGTTTATTTTCTGCAACTGGCTTAAGTCTCATTCTCCCGATGAATAGGTCAGAGGATTGCGATAAATCACTCTAGGACTTTACATAATTTGATGGATACTATCAATATCCATTTTTAAGTAGCTACTTTACCACATCCGTCTCATCACCGTGTCTCTTTCTATCATTGAAAGTTTCCTTTTTGGGGCAATGGCTATTGCCACTTTGCAATAGTTGTTGTCACTAGGCAATCACAATTTAGATACGTAAGGGTTTGGTCTAGGTTTCATTCCGCAAAAGGAACTATGCTGAGGAATTTCTAATAGTCGGGTCCCCTCATTTTCAAATCTATGCGATGATATAAACAGTTTTTTACCATTTCCGTCCAGAACTTAACATGTATTCATCTCTCAAATCCCAAAGGACAGGTCGATGATACGTAATAATATATTATTTTTCTTTTCCTGTCCCCTATTCGAATGTAGAGAGAATACAAATTGGCTTGAGAAATGGACCGCAACAATTATGTCATCCTAATCATGCTGATTCACCAAGTTTGGCGGCTTTTTGGTTTAGCAAGATTGTCATTTCTCCCTAGCATATGCCGCTCCACACAGGTGTACATATCCATTATTGGATTTTGTCTCATTTGAATCTAAAATTCATTTAGCATCACTGTAGCCTTTTAATATAGGGGGGGAGAATCCACTAGTACAATTTTCTTTTTTTTTCAAGGAACCTCAGCGAAAGTAATGCTCTTGCTAAGTCATTAGACCCCACATCACTTCTTCTGATTTTCTAAGCTAACAACAGTAACAAAAATAAAAACAAGAACTCCATTTATAAATTGTTTTGATATCAATTGATTAAAACATCACCAATCCACCGCAATTGAGATATAACATTGTCATTTGGCTCAGACCACATTAGCGATCACCTTTTTCATAATGCAATATCCAGAAACAACGTGAATTCTTCTCTCATATTTATACTTTGGCTCGCAAGAATAAACTTGTATGCATTTTTGTGCACATCCCAAAATTTTCCCTATTAGAAATGAATAGGTAACATAAGAATTTTCTCGTTGACTTGTTCTTTAAGACACCTAGAACTGCGAGAGGAAGTTATACTCATAACTTCTCAAGAAGCCATTTTGTACCTTCCAAGGAAACCGAAATTTCCAGAAACTTTCTGGAGAAAA
>JAGVVM010010340.1:0-13424 GCA_019149425.1 Psidium friedrichsthalianum | reverse complement strand
AAAAACGATGCAGAAATAACATTGATGTGGCCTCTATTCTTGTCCCAAGTTGCAAGTTGGCGATCAATTATGTCCAGGAAGCAAACCCTAATCCATCGACTGGAAGTCCAAGCAGCTGCAATGGAACATCGCTCTTCTTCGTGCCAATTACAGCACCCTCGATCCTCCTCCTCTTCTTTTCTTCTTCTTTGGATATGTTTGTGCTAAAAAAAAAAGAAGAAGCCATGTTGGATTTAAACCGTTAATTTTTTTTTTCAAAAAGTCGAGTAGGATACACCGTAGGCACAATTTGACCAGTCACCTAAATGGATGTTTTCAAAAGTTACGAGACTCAACTATTGATGGCATGAGCCAAATGAGGAAAATTTATTTTTTAAAAAATCTAATTTTATTACAATTATGTTTAATTCTGTCAATTTTTATTCTGTCAATTCAGTCCTAACTTTTACATTGGTGTACCTTACCCAAAAAAAAAACTTTTACATTGGTGTAAATTCAATCCATCCGATCAATTTTTGCTACCGGTACTAACATGGATTTTTTCACTTATATTTAATAGTATTTTGATCTTTTATAATTTTTTCTTTTTTTTCTTTTGTTTTCTTTTGTTTTTCCCCAATTCTCAGAGCGGCCAATGTCGCCCTCACCTAAGCAATGAAAAGAACAAAGGAATAAAAAAAAATTCAAAATATCACTAATATTATTTTAAAAGGTTCATGCCAGCGCCAGCGATGCCACATCAGTACCGGCTGGCCAAAATTGGCCAATAGACTAAAGTGGGGCAAAGGAAAAAAGTTTAGGATTAAATTGACACAATTGTAATAGGTTTAGAACTTTTTTGATACTTTTCCCACCACATGACTGTATCTCTAAAATCTTACAATGAGTCAATATTGATCTACAGGGTACATAAACCATGAAATAACTTCTCTAAACCATAAAACTTAGTATCGATCCGAAGGATCACCGACACCCTTTTTTTTGGTAAAGAAAAAAAAAGTACCAATGCTTTTGACCAAAAAAAAATACCGATGCCTACAATATGAATATAAGCTAACAAAGCATGTGCACCAATGAAAATACGACGGAACAAGTGGGCCGGTTTAGATACTTGATCACAAGTTTGATTTTTTAAATCTCAATTTAGAAAATACCCATTCAACCGCAATTGGCATGTTTGACTTGTGTGCAGCTTTCTTGAAGTCCTAATCGAGGGGGCGGCGACAAAGAGCTTGCTCGAACACGCAGTAACCCTGGCTCAAATCGAAAATTTACCCACCGATGTGAGCTCTCGTGAGATGCTTAGAGACACAAATTGTTCTTATGTGGTGATGACGTAGCTAAAAACGACATTTTTTTAGCCTAAATCTGATTTTTAATATAATTTTATTTGCATTAAATTTTAAAAAAGCTAAAATTAATATTGAAAAAAAAAGCCATGGAACTAGGGTGAGGATGTTATGGCCCTCGCTGCGCTCGCCCCACCACCGCCAAGAAGGGCCGATGATAATGGGAAAAGTTGTCGGCGAGGGTTGTAGCCCTCATCTAGTTCTGGCCAAGGGCTGCCACTAAAGGCCGACCTCGCTACTGACCAATGGCGGCTAGGAGGGAAAATGATTTGGAGTTCAGGCTACGATTGAAGATTTAGCCACAACCATTGCGGAAAATGTGAATTTTTTTTCCCAATATCCACCTCCATTTCTTGAATAGAGAGAGATAAAGGTTCTTCTTGGGTCAAATTAGAGCCAAGTAAATGAGGAACTTGTTGTGGAACACACAACTATTTGATTCTTGGACTTGGGATCTGGGTGAAGGCCAACAAGGCCCTCGTTGACCACTTCTCCACCATTGTCGGCCCTCCTAACGATGGTGGGGCAACGGCAAGGGTCACAAAGCACTCACCATTGATTCTTGTTTGTGTGTGTGTGTTTTTTTTTTTACTTAAATTTTTACTTATTTTTAAATTAATTTAAATAAAAGTTATATTGAAAGTCTGATTTGGATCAAAATGACATCATTTTAACTATGTCATCGTCACGTAAGAGAGAGAAAATATTTAAGAAGTTACGTCAACATTCTCCGTCAGTCAAATTGGATAGAGTTAACAAAAGTATTTTTTTTTTTTGTATCGAACGTGTCCGAGCCAGCGTCCGTACGGATCGCGCACCTCGACTAATCCTCCGGGAGGGCTAGCGCAGCATCCCACCGCCACGGACCCTCCGCTTAAATCACCGGCACCCAGCGAGGTTCGAACCCAGGACCTCTCGTGAAAGGACCAAAGCGCAAACCAGCTGGGCCACCGATGGGTGGGTGAGTTAACAAAAGTATTCAATTGCATTAATTCAATAAATTTTAACACTCGATTATACTTTTTGCAAGTTTTATGGCTCAACTACACTTTTTTTTTCTGTTGTAATTATTGTAGATTAATGGCTCAACATTATTGTTGTATCCCTTCAATTACGTGACTCCTCATTTTGCTATAGTTTTAGTTTTTTTAAAACTAAACTTATTATCAGTATAACCTACGTGCACTTATATGTTACAAGAGTTAATGACTCATTTATGTGAGCCTAACCGACATGACTTTTGAGTTGACTATGTGACTCTTGAGTTCATGTCTTTTCGGTTGTCGGCAGCTTTGTCTTGGTCTATAAACATAGGCCTCTCATCTGTTCAGAAGAAGAATAACTCACAACTCGAATCTACTCCTCTAGTTCTCTGTTAGTCATCCTTCAAGTATGTCGGTTTCGAGAAGTGTTCGACAAAGTTCTATTTGGATAGTGCTGATACAAACAAATTCAAGGTGATTTATCTTGGGAGGCATAATTTGTGAAGCTACTTAGTACCGTTAGCAGAAACTACTTACCTTAAGGAGATTTGGTTAATCATACCTTACCTCTTTTCCAATTCCTTTTGAGTTTACATGAGTTAGCAATTTCATTTACCTTATAGTCTTTATTTGTAAAGATTAACTAAAAATTATTAGTTTGGTTATTATTATTAAATTTATTACCACTATCTCCATCTTATTATTTTTTTCTGAATATAACAAACAGTGTTACATATTTCCAGCGACACATTAACATGTGCACTTATTTTTCTAACAGTTTAAGGCCATTAAGCTTATACTCACTATTTGTTTGGGTCTATTAAAAAAATGCTGATGGCTGATAACAATCAAGTACTTAGTAATTCTTGAGATGATCCTTTGGTCAATGTGACCGTAGCCGATGGAGTGGTTCACCTATCGAGGAGTGGTTCAGTGGCAGCAAATCCTGCAGGCCTTCAGGCTAAGATCACTTATGGTGGTGTGAGTATTCATCAATAGGCTTTGCCTTCCTTAATGATTCCATCTCATACATTGAATGAGAAATAGGAGAAATTCTTCAGTGTGAGCTTCAAGAAATAACAATAGAAGATGTTATTCTATCTAACCACACTAAATATAGTCAAGTACTTATTGGAGTTATGCTCGATAATTAATCCAAATAAGCAAGATGTCACGACGCTAGGGATGTTGTAGGCTTGGAAGCATATGGACTTCTATGCTGAAATTATATCCTTAACTATTTGATATATTCCCTTTATAATGTTTATTATAACATTAAAACTGTTAAATAGTTATGAAAATCCTTAGAGAAAAAAATACAAGACTAAAAATGCCGGCACTAAGAAATTTGTGATTACCAAATTCCTGGACTTCAAGATGATAGATTCTAAATTTGTCATGAGTTAGGTTCAGGAATTGCAATAATTTTGAACAACATTTTTGCTGAGGGAATGTTCTTCAGTGAATCATTCCAATTGACAGCTATCATTAAAAAGCTACCTCTAAGCTGGTCAGACTTCAAAAACTATTTAAAGCACAA
The DNA here is from genome assembly GCA_019149425.1 of Psidium friedrichsthalianum. NCBI lineage: Eukaryota > Viridiplantae > Streptophyta > Magnoliopsida > Myrtales > Myrtaceae > Psidium > Psidium friedrichsthalianum. The sequence goes on along the minus strand of JAGVVM010010340.1, from coordinate 9,552 downwards.
ACACAAAGAGATGGACCTTGAAGATCTCATTTTGCGCCTCAGAATCGAGGAGGATAATAGGAGGAATGCAAACCCTTCTATTAAGCTAAAGGCCAACATTGATGAGTCTTTCAATTTCAATCAGTTAGGAAAAAGGAAGAAATCTTTTCAAGAAAAAGGCGAGCAAAAGGAACAACCCTAGAAATTTCAAGGGACCTATTTTCTTTACATTAAACTTGGCCATCGTGCTAAGGATTACAAGAAGCGTTCAAATAGAGGAAAGGATGGTGGTGTAGCCAAGTAACTAAATCTGGCAGAGTAGAAAGATAACAAGAAATTGACTGCTATGGTGGTGTCTGAGGAATCCTTGATGTCAAAACCAACTAATGGTTGGACATAGTTGCCACAAATCAAATTTGTATGGACAAACGCTTATTCTCGTCATATGAGAAGGTTGAGGAAGATGAGATGTTTTATATGGCTAACTCTACATTAGCAAAATTATCGAGAGAGGAAAGGTGATTCTGAAGTTCACATCCGACAAGAAGATTGATCTACTAAATGTGCTGCATGTACTGGAGATCCGGAAGAATCTCATTTATAGCCCTATATTTATCAAGAAAGGTTTCAAATTTGTATTTGAGTCCAATAAATTTGTATTTTTTAAAGAGAGAATGTATGTGGGAAAGGGTACTTCAGTAATAACCTGTTCAAAGTCAATGTGACTGTCATTAATGTAAACTCGAAATTCTTGTACCCAAAAACTATTAATAAAGAGAAGTTTTCAATTTACATTATTGTGTCTCCTTATTTATGGCATGGTAGATTATGACATGTAAACTATGGTATAATGAAAAAGATAACAAACTTGGGGCTAATTCCAAAATTTGAGTTGGATGCCCATTACAAGTGTGAAACTTGTGTTGATATAAAGTTTGGGTAAGTCCACCACAAGTGCCATAACTTTTGTACGGCGCTCACTTGAGTGCCATAACTTTTTTTTCGTTCACTTGAGTGCCATAACTTTTAAAAATCATTCACTTGAGTGCCATTTCACCTTTTTCGACCGCCACGTCAGCTTTTCGGCGGCCACGTCATCTTTTTTCGATTGCCACGTCAGCTTTTCCGGTGTCCACGTAAGCAATAGCATTCAAGTGAACCATTTGTAAAAGTTATGGCACTCAAGTGAACGAAAAAAAAGTTATGGCACTCAAGTGAGCGCCGTACAAAAGTTATGGCATTTGCAGTGTACTTACCCCTATAAAGTTTACTAAGAAATCTTTCAATTCTGTTGAAAGAATGAGTGAACTTCTATAACTAATCTATAGTGATTTATGTGATTTAAAAATTTTCATTTTTTTTGAATTTTTATTGAATATTTTATTTTTTATTTTTGAAATTTTTTATTTATTATTTTTTAAGAAACAAAATAATTCAGTTGACCCGGCTCGCATGACTAGAGCTTGACTTGGGCTTTAAGGGCCAGAGTTGGTCTAGGAAAGAAAACATACTCTGGGCTTGATCCGAATTTCAAATCTTTAAAACAATTTCAAGAAGTGGCCCAATTTCAAAGCCCAATCGTGACCGAATTCAAGCTAAGCCCACACACAAGCCCAAAAAACAATATCAGACCAAATTTAACCTTTCTTCGCTAATCTGGAATTTTTATTTTTTTATTTTTTTTATTTTTCATTCGATGAAACAACACTATAGCAAGAAGAATAGACTACTTACCTAAGCAGTTTAGACCACGGAAAGAATGCCCACTCGGTAGCCGCAAATCATAACTCCGGCAAGATTCAAGCGATGTTTGGTCCATGTGGTTTTCTACCGGAACGATGTACAAAATAGCCAAGAGAGAGTGTTAATCAAAGATCCAGAGAGAGAGAGAGATTACCCTTTTCTCACTTTCTCCTTCTGTTTTTGGCTTATCTGCAATGATCAAGAGCCACCTCTGCAAGAGGGAAGTCACAAAGAGGAAAATAGAGCACATCCCAAACGTCACAGTGATGGGGAAAGCATCGACATTGTACAGCACAACGCAGACAAAGATATTAAGAGGAATCTGAAAGAAGTTCATGATGGTGCTTCTGGCCTCCTCTGGGATATACATGGGACCTCATCTTCATGATGGATGGCCAGAAAATGCCTACGCAAGACTCAAAAGTGCAAAAAGCCAAGAAGTTGGATACAACCTAAAAATGAAATACCTCCACCATTGGCCTTAGAGATCTCCCCATTCGGAAGTTGTAAGTTTAGAGGGCATTCCTTTGCAGATGGTATGTATAAGACAAGCTGCAATATCTTTGACCGCCCACCAGCGGCAATTGAAGTGTCCAAATGCCACTCATTTGAATTCACAAAGAATGGAAGATCACCAGTGTTTAAATGAAGCTTTTCAACTCGTCATCCCAATGAGCATAACTGGATTTTGGAGTATGATATAGAACTTGACTTTCCACAGTTATGTTTACAAGAGGCCCCAAAGCATCAACTACTGGGGACAAGATATGCTCCTCTAACATATTAAAATCCCAATCATAAATCCAATCCTGCGGATTGGAATTGAGCAAATTGAAAGAAAGCACGATCCTCCCATCGGCTCCAACAGGCATAAATTTCCCACGAATCAATCCTTCCTCTTTGCCACCAGTTGAGAATACCTTAACAAAAATCTCTGCAATTTTCTCCACATCTTTCTCTTCCTATACCCTACCAACAATCCAAGCATGTCTGTACTTTCCTATTACAGCTTTATCCTCTGCGTCCTATAGAACTGGTTAACTTGTTGAGTTGGCAGTCCAGGCATGCGAAGAACTCCTTCGCGGCATCTGAATCGGCCAACTGCTAGTATAGCTTGGTCTCGTAGACGTCGCCTATGCTAGCTAAAGATACGAGCTTTCTGTGCACCTGTGTGTTTGCGAGGTCCGGTATCACGTGAAATGAACTCACGAGCTTTTTGTGCGATGCGAGCTTGCACGAGATAGATCCTCACGTTCCTTGAGCTTCGAGGAAAGTGACGAGCTTTTCTAGGTGCAAGATGATGAGCTTGTTGTCGCGACATAAAAATTGAATCGGGTTTTCAGATTAATGGATTATCAAGTTAATTATTTAACTAACCTAATTCGGACTCTCCCAAGTCCATATCAAATCGCAACTTATGGTTCAATATTTAACATGCAAAGATTTTCAAATGGAGTTGCCACTAATCATTTTGGGTAGATTGATTAGATACCTAAATAAAGTATTGAGAAGAATACTTTATTCCTGCGAACTAGAGATCAATGAGTTCGGGGACTTGGTTACATTAATTTTTTCAATTAATGCTCTTTCGATACCAATTTCATGAAAAAAAAAAAGCTTTTGGGTGATTTGGAAAAGTTTGGCTCAAACTGACCAATAGAGAAAAATAGTCATTTTTTTTAAAGTTCGGGAAGTGTAAATAGGTCAAACCAGTTGAATGTGGTCATTTCCTATTTTTCCCAATTTTTTGAGATTTTCCTGAATCTTTTCTGATTTTTTTTAGAGACAGTTTGCCCATGAGGGGTACAATCATCATTCGAAAAGAAACAAGAGAAAAAATCATGAAACATGAGTTTAGCTAGTCAAAGTTGACCACTTCCCATTTTTTGTGATTTTTGGAGATTTTTTTGAAATTTTCTCGAGACGATTTGCCCATGAGGGGCAAAATCATTATTTTGAAAATTTTGGAATGAAAAAATGGTCAAAAATACTATTCATCAGCTAAATGATCCATTTTCTAATTATTGAGGCTTTTGAAAATTTTTTGGAATTTTTCTGATTTTTCTGAATTTTTAAGAATTTTTTATGATTTTTATGAATTTTTTCATTTTTTGGAATTTTTATTGCATTTTTTCGAATTTTTATTTATTTATTTAATCGGGTCGGGTTAACCCAGCCCATGAACTCGAAGGCCCGACCCAAACCCACACGGGCTTTGACCGAATTGAAAAATGACATTATTTTGGTATTTTTTTATATTTTTTATTCATTTTTCTAATTTCTTGCCTATTTCTAATCCCAAGGCTACAGAGGTGACACGTGGTAAATTCTTGGCCACCATATCAGAAAGACTTTTTTATTTTCGAAAAATGATTTTTTATGATTTTTTTTATTTTGAAAATTATTTTTTATTTTGAAAAATGGGCAGCTGACGTGGCATGACATGTGGCATCCATATCAGTGCCATCTCGGCCATTGTGTCACGCTCCGAACCCTACGGGATCACGACATCCCGTCGAATCCAAACGTTCGCCTGGCCCACGAATGACGACGACCTAGGATTCGTCGCGGCCAGACGACGATGCACCTGCCAAAACTCTCATACCTGCGGAAGCGATACAACCTAGACAAACAACAAGAGAATGGGGTAGAGGACACAAGGCTCACAGTCATCATCATACACTAAACATATATATATGTATTTGTATCCAAAAGGCGTTAAGGGTACAAGTCAACTAGAGTTATACATCGCTCGGCCAAAATCCCTCGCTAGAAAAGACACCTTAACCTAAGGATCTACTCCTGGTCGGTGTCGCTCCAGTCAAACTGCCTTGATAGCTTCTCGGGGTCCTCCTCGTACTTGGGAGAGGATGGCTCGGTATCCATCGGCCTCAGCAAAATGTCTCACATCCGTCTCCACCTCGGTGAGGAGTCCAAAAAGAGTCGGTGGAATACTCATCACTACTGCTTGGGGTCTGAAAATGTTGACAACCAACGCCAGTGAGTCAAAGACTCAATAAGCTCTCCACTAAACCTAGCGTAGGGTACAACACGCTCATCAGTTCGCCCTAATAGGTATTTCTAGGGCAACCACTACTCTCCAACCAATTTTCTCGACAGTGACACAAGTAGGGCAAATTACGTATGAAGTTCAGGTAGTTTTAAGCAAATCAAGCATATTCAGAAAATAAGTACATGTAATAGATTTGAGGAATAAAAGCATACTACACGTCAAAACTCAGTTCTCAATGCTCAATGCTCAATGCACAATGCACAACGCTCAATGCTCAATGCTCACTGCCTGATAACAAAATACCAAGTGACCCGCGTGAAATAGAACGCATCAGGTCTGTGCTGCAACCCGCATGAAATCGAATGCCTCAGGTTGGCACCAGTGCCCCGGCCCACGTGAAATCGAACGCCTCAGGCTGGCACCTTATCACTCCAGCTACCCCGTGCCGTGCACGTCCAGGTGCATTGTGCCCCGACCCGCGTGAAATCGAACGCCTCAGGTCGGCACGCTTATCCCTCCAACTTCCCTGCGTAAACACGCCTCAGGGCCATTCTCACCCTTATCTCGCCGAGCATGATGCATGCCATATTCTCAAATTCAATATTTCACATCACAGAAATCACATGCCCCCAATTTTCACAAATATCAATGGTCAATTTTCGTAACCATCAACAATGCACATTTTCAGACGAATCATACGATGTGCTCATGTACCCTGGCATGTCATGCATGATAGGTAAAATACATTTCTCAAGAGTTCAGGCTTAGATAATTTCAAGGAAAGCATTGATCGTGCAATAAATCACATTATTTCATCAAAACACATAAATCTCACTTTAAGCCCACTTTAGGTCACCATCCCATCCACGGCCTACGAACCATTTCCGAACTCTTAAACGTCACTCCAATCAGCCCATGGACAGCAATATAAGTCCCTTAAACCAAGTCCAACTTGTCTCCCACGAAGGTACATGTTAGGGCCTTTGAACCCGTTTCCCTTTTTTTTTGTACCTACGAGCCCGTTCTCTTACAAATCACCCTCACCACTTCCAAACAATGCTCAAACCACGCAATATCAGCCCCTAACATCCCTCTTGCACTCACACGAAGTCCACGAGTCTTCAAATCCAAATACCACTCATCCGGCCTAAATCCACATAAACTAACCTAACCATTTCTAACCTACTTTCCATTCTAGAGATCTCTAACACCCAAACCAATACACGTACCATATTCCTAGGCAAGGGTTAGAGGATTTGCTTACCAGAACGAGGCTTGAACGGTGACGACGAAGGTGAAGCTCACGGTGGTCAAATGGGAGAGCTCTCGGCCAAAGGGAGAGGGAACGGCGTGCGGGCTGGTTTGGCAGCTTCAAAGGACTCCACGGGCCTAAAAATGATGGCTTTATGTGTTAGAGAGGTCAAGGGACCAAGTGGAACAATACCACGTGATCGGAGCTTCGTCGGAGCACGAAACGACGAATAGAGAGGGCGATGGGAACCGGGCTGTTCGGGGGCTCAAATGGGGGGTTCCAAGCCATGAAAATGAAGGGACAAAGCCTTAGGGAACTTACCAAGAGAGGATGAGCAAAGGGGTGGCCGACGGTGGCTTAGAGGCGGCGTTCTTGGGAGCGGCCGGCCGAGTGAAACCGAGAGGGAAGGGAGAGTCGGTCGAGAGAGTGAGGGAGAGGAAGAGAAAGTGAAGAGAACATAGGAAATAAGCTTTCCCAACAAGCTTCATGCAAACCCCTAGATGATGGGACAACTTGTCTTGGAAAAAGGGAGAGAGAGAAGATGAGAGAATTGAGAGAGGGAAGGAGAAGCGAGAGGGACTTTTCCAAAATTCAAAAGTTCAAACCCAAGATTGATGGGTCATAATTACCTTGGAAAGATAAGTTGTCATAGGATTTTAATGAGGAAAAGACAAAGGCAATTAATACTTGCTAAAAAGAGAGGTGGGATGTGACATTTTCCCCAAAAAGTAGTGATGTGACATTGAAAAGGTGGGATGTGAAGGGAGCAGCCAGAGGTGTGATATAGTCCCAAGGAAAAGGGGTACAGAAGAATAGGGCAATATGGTGTATCAACAAAAAAATATCTCTGTCGAAGAAAGAGGGGGTATGATAGGGAATATGTGGAACATGTGTGGTCAATCAATAGGACTTGAAAGGCGTAAAAGAAAAAGGAATAATGAACTACGTCTTATACAAAAATACGGTTGTTGTGTGACCTATTCGCACACACACAAAGTATGTGCGATGTCGGCTGCTGAAAAGTGTTGGTGTGTGCTAGACTTATTCACCTATGCGTAGCAGACGTATGACACTATTTCTAGTGTGCAAAGATTAAGATTTTGTTTTATTTATCGCCGTGTGTGGCCAACTGCATGGACTCTATCGAATCCAAGGGACGCTTGTCAAATCCGTGCGAGATAAATCGTGCGACATCATGCAACTGCAACATCATCTCTGCGCTAAGCGTGAGCGGCGCCACTCATGAACTACTCATCATAGTGTACTATACGTACTCTTGCTATAGCATTGTACCTGTGAGCGCTCGTCTCCGCATGACTCACCGATAATAGGTTATCTGAACCACTGACTTGTCTACAGTGATCCATACTAGCGATACCAGACTTGCTTCAGGCGAGTAGGTCCGGTGTACGCGCATTCGGTGTATCACCCAAGGACCATTGGCTGACTCGCGACGTCACCATAGTTGTCTCGTCGCAAGGCTGTTGAAACGCACGACGGTTGCCAAGCTGTGTGAGCATTGGGGGCGGGGGGTGAAACCAGCTGCGTATAGTTCAACTAGTGACTGAAGACCACATCTCGTCATGTAGACTTCTGATTGGCAACCTCTGTGCATTTGATATCAAGCATCGTAAATTCGTACTCTTCGTCGCACATTTCTCGATTACGGCAACTAGAGCGCAGGCTATGCTATGGATCGAATTTCAAAAAAAAAAAAAAAAAAAGGCTCATGATCGACTGCAATCGAGGCGCCGACTGATAGAGGACTTTAATGCGCTACCATGACCGTAGCCATTCACTCTATGCGTCGTCACTGTAAGTTCTTAAATGGTCGGTCTACGTGGATACTACATCCTCGCTGACTGAACCTTCGTGATTAGGATGCATATTACCTCTAGGGTAGACTATACCTGCAGTCGCGAGTCAATACGATACTTTGAAATGTAGCACTCTCAAGATGAATATATAGGTCGAATCTTTCTTCGTCTATTGTCTGGTATCTTGAAAGTCTTGCCGATTGTCAACATAGGTCGAGCAGTTGATTCATGTTGCGGAATGGGTGGCTCAAACGTTACAAGTTGATCGACCGCACAGGTCAAACGGAGCTGCACCACCCCAAGTAGGTAGCGAGACTGAGAGCTCTCTCAGGCGACATTCAACGACGTGAGCATTGATGATCGTCTTCTACAAGCAGGCGACTTCAAAGATTTCGGGTGAGATCTTTGGTCGCTCTGTATGTGAAGTTGCCTCGTATGGGCTAGTGCTATAAGTAGTATATCCTGCTCTACGATAGAGACAGAAGATCTAGTCTTATAATACTATCACTAAGAATGGCTATCAAAAGCTATAGTGACGTACATGTCGAAGATCAAGTTCGAACAACATGGTGTGTATGGTGAGTCTGACCTCAGCATTATCGATGCTAATCGGCCATGGTCAAGGACGCAATACGACTCTAATCACACAGTTTCGTGCAAAAGAAAAAAAAAAAATCACTAAATAACCACATGACTAATGGACGTATCACTAGCTATCTAGCTATCGCTCAAGGATGTCCTCAGTAATGTCACGTGCTCTAAAACACAACAAAACAACACAATCGTGCATGTTAGAACGACGATGTCGAGCGCATGAGCTCGAGTCGAAATCTGATCGTGGATGGGTGAATGGGGGGATGAGCGGTTCGAGTCGCTCGGGCATAGCTCGAGGTAATTCGGGACGGACCGGAGAGGGGTTTCAGATGGCATGAAAAAAAATGAAGATGCCGAGCCAGCATTTACGTAGGAGTTTCATCTCACCTAGTGAGAATTGTAACTGCAGTCAAACTCGGAATGATAGATTGGATTCTACAACGTAGGATATAGTGTTCGTCTGGACATATGTCGAGATAGCGAGTCGCTGACATAGAAAATTCTGGCAAAGCTATTAAGGCGTTCAAAACTACGAATCGAGTAAATGCGCTTACCTTTTTTCTCCAACCTGCACAATGATTAACGCCATGAGCTTACAAACTCAAAATGGCGCTGGAGTTACCGTTTTTTCATGCGCTCTCGTACATTACGATACACTAATCAATCGCCGCGATAGTGATCATCTAGGCTTCCTCCCTTCTCTTAAATCGCATCCTGCAGACGTGCAAGCTTTGAACGTCACCAAATCGAATTGCTCGGGGGGGACGTCGAATCCTAGCATCGAGTAGTCTACCTCTCGAATTGCGCTGAAGGCTCCGAGTTTCTCGAAGTTTTCGGGCCTTCGTCTTTAATGGCAGACGAACCAGGCTGCCTTAGAAGCGTTTTTTTTCTCCTTTTTTTCCTCTCTTTTTTTTCTTTTTTTCTGCAAAATTTTTTTTCCCTTTTCACCTAATGCCACACCCTTCCTTTTTTCTTCCCCCTTCAGATGTTTCCATTTTGCGACTTGTGGGACTTTGTTTTCTTCGAACCGAATCTTCATCTTTCGTTCTCTTTCCTCTGCCCCTTCGAAAAAAAAAGGTCCTCACAGCACTGACCTCGATGTCCCGTTTCCTATCAGTCCGTCCCGAGGGGGGGGAAGGGGAGGAAGGGGGGGG
>JAGVVM010010339.1:0-13580 GCA_019149425.1 Psidium friedrichsthalianum | reverse complement strand
CCGCGACTTCCTTGGTTTCTCGTTCTCAAGATAGAAATAGAATGTTGAAAAAAATTGCGCATCCAAGTAATCGAATCCCGGTCTCAGTACCTTGGGACTGTGTTAAAAAAATCATGCGTCAGGATCATACTGAAACAATAGCACTGATTATAGGAATCTCGCCTTATTTTACAAGTAAATATCCGGTAATTGAAACATCCTACCAACCCCATAGATTAGGTTAAGTATGTGCTGAAACTCGGATTGGGTGGTAACGTAACGAATTGAATGTTCTTTCCTAGTGCGTGGTAAGAGAAAGAGAAAGAGAATGAGAGATCCATGGGAATTATATAAGTTTTTCCAATTCTAGTCTCATTCCATAAAAAGGCTTAAAAAGAGAAAAATTCTTACGGCTCTTTAGGGAGCGCACAACAACACTTTTGGAGCAGAAATTCGGCCCTCACTTCGTGCTTCCGAGATGGTACTTTGGACCAACGGCACCACTGCTGCTGAAAGGCCGACGGCAGAGGCTGGCGATGAGAAGGGAGAAGGACCGATTCGGTGGGTCTTGGTTACAGAGGAAATGGAAGAGGAAGCCGGCGCAGAGAATACAGAAAGAAAAGCATGGGTTGTGGATAAGGTCATGTCCAGACCGACAACCAAAACATGGGATCGCTTCGGTGGGTCTTCAAAGTGTCATAATCTCACCGTTTGTCAAACTCTTTTCTGGAAGCTGTCCGATGACCAACATTCATGTAATTTGGTCGCCCGGCGAGAGTGACCACGGCCCTCGATTCGGATGTACCACGATCATGATCCGCCAAGATTGCCACTCATGACTCGACAAATCATACAAAAATAGAGCTGGTCGTACTATGTATTCACGTATTAGGGGACGGAAATGTTTGCTAAGGTCTTTTACTTGTACATTATTCGATGAGCATGTACAAGCAAATTGGCATGCGCATTGGGGTTCATTCTCAGTCACTTCTTCCTCTTCGTTTCCTCTCTCTCTCTCTGCCGCCATCGCCAAACTCTCCCCCACTTCTCCCTCTTCCTTTCCTCCCTTTTCTCTCGTCGCCGTCGACCACTCTCCCCCTGTTCATTCTCACTCACTTCTTCCTCTTCCTTTCCTCTCTCTTCCGCCATCTCTCTCTCTCTCCCTCACACGACACACACAAACTTGAAGAACCCTCTTACAACAACCTCATCTTCATTGCCCACTCTCTCCCAGTCCCACTTCTTCCTCTTCATTTCCTGTCTCTTCCGCCATCTCTCACACACGACACACACAAACTTGAAGAACACTCATACAATAACCTCATCGCCATCGCCCACTCCCCTAGTTCATTCTCACTCACTATCTCCTTCTTCTTTCCTCTCTCTTCCGTATAAGCCCTCTCTCTCTCTCTCTCTCTCTCTCTCTCTCTCTCTCTCTCTCTCACGCACACTTGAAGTACCCTTGTACCATTACCTCATCCTCGTCGCCCATTCTCCCCCACTTCTTTCTCACTCACTTCTTCCTTTATCTTTTTCCTCTCTTCCGCGGACAGTATTCATCAACCTTTTTGGCAGCGCAGGTGATCTTTTTAGCTTCCTCAACCTGAGTTCTCTTGTTCTTCTCTTCACTGCAATAATTATCTTCAGCTTGGGGAGTTTTGGGCAGGTAAATCAGCTCGATCACAAATCCAATAGAGTGAAAAAGGGCGATAAGACAAAATGGTTATGGAGATCATCAACCAGGTATTGACCATATTGATGCAGTTGATGTGGAAAGTGGTGAGACCTGAGGATCTCAAACTTGGGGATCACGTTTACAGATATGGGTTGTATGGATTATACAGCCATCATGGTAAGTCTTCCTCATCTTCCTGATCTTGCTAGTCCTTCTTTTGTTTATCCTCCTCCTTTTTCTGACCAATCTTTTTGCTCTTTAGCCGATCATTTTACACTCAGCAGAAAGTAACATTTTTGGTGGATGATTCGTTGAAATTGACGCCACCGGAGAATGTACGACTACAAAGATGTGTAGCCGAATGAGGTGCAAATTAATAGTAGTAAATGTCACCTTCCCATTCATCTTAGTGTCGATCCTCTTCAACTCTACTCTTCCTCTCCCCATGAATTTCTCTCCTTTCTCTCACAAAGCAAATATGGTATTTGCAGCGAAGGACACTCTCCTGTTAAATTCTGAGTGTTAAGTGAGGTCCACTGGTTAATATCTGCTCTTGTGCCTTGTGGAGTTCACTTTCTCGTACCATTTCTCCCAAGCCAAACTCAAACGCTTGTCCTCAGCGCCAAGTAAATTATACAATCAAATCTCCACTATTCCTCTCGAAGAATCATGGGTCGAGCCGCAGCTCCACCCAGTTTAACTTTCGCTTTGGAGGGTCCATCAGTGTTGAGTTTTAATCCATCCCCACCGTCCCGTTTTCTTTCGTTTCAAAGGCAATTCGTATCGGATTTCTGTCGCCCCAAGAAAAGGCGTGAGAAGTTTCTGATAACAACTGAATTCTGATTTCACCCGTTGCTCGATCTCATGATGGATGGCTTGTGAGTCCACTTTCTCGTACCATCTCTGCCAAGCCAAACTTAAACACTTGCCCTCATCCCGGAATGAATGTTAAATTCAATTCCCACTCTCGAAGAACCGGGACGGACTGCGGCTAAACCGGAGCCTACTTTCGAGGCTCTATCCACGTCGAGTTTAATTCACTCCGATGGTTTCACTCTCCTCTCCTTTCCCTTACTTTCATTTCACGGCAATTCGCACTTGAGTTCAATCGAACATGCCATCTCGCCAGGAAAAAAAAAAGGCATGAGAAGGTTCTAGCGACACGATGGAAATCCTAGATTCTCGGATTTCGGCTTCACTCCCACTAACCCAGCAACGAGTCAATAACCTGCGCCATCCCAGCAACGAGTCAATTTCATGTCAAAATTAATAAAATCCATCTCTCTTTATTTTTACACGTCCACCAGATTTTTTTCTTTTTCCATTTTGGACTAAACTTGAATCTTTGCTGGTTTGCATGTACGCGTGACAGGAATTTACGTCGGCGACTGCTATGTGATTCATTTCACCCGAACACAGAGCCGAAAAACCATATTCCCATCACTGTCCAAGACCAGTTACATGCAAGAACTCTCGCCCCGTTGCCCAGAATGTGGATACCAGGAGAGCATCCACCGTGGGGTCGTCAAAACTTGTCTGGATTGCTTCCGGCAGGACGGCAAAAGGCTCCGTTCCCTTCACCGGTATGAGTACGGGTGGCCGCTGCTAGGGTTTGAGCTGGCAAGGCGGGGAACTTGCACCACGTTAGCCGACACCAAATTGCCCCGTGAAATCATCGATAAGGCCGTGAAGCTTCACACGGACAATGCTTTTGGCGACTACAGCGTCATCAACAACAACTGCGGCATTTCGCCACATATTGCCGGACCGACAATCGCGTGAGCGAACAGGCAGCATTTGCGAGCAGTTGTGAGCGGAAAATTAAGGGAGCCAAAGAATGGACCACGAAGTTGCTGCGGAGAAACTGAACTCGAGTGATCCAACCTTCCTCCAATGTTGTATTCCTCTGTATGTTTGTCTTTTATAGGAAAGAAAAGCGTGCCCTAGTTAGCTTATTCTTGTATGGACATGTTTATGTGGAGATATACATTTAACTGGAGCTCCGACCTAGTCTATTCCTTCTGCTCATCTCGAAAGAATAAACGTCCAACTTCGTCATAAGCTCTCGTGTGACGACGAGGATCTCCGGGTCCATGTGCCCGAGGGTCCCTTTCAAGTCGGTTGTGCACAGGACTGTGGTGTCGTTGCTATACCGCTCACTGCAGGACAACGGCACATACCGAAATTACTGAGCTTGCACCCGAGGTGTAACATCCAGAAGGACGTTCGATACTGTGAGACTTGCAAGAGTGGAAGAAGGCCAGGACGGAGCAGCGTTCTATGTCGATTTGCAGTGGAATCAAGGCATGTTTATGGAGTTAAATGAAGGCAGAATCGTCCTTCCCATCCTTTCATTTTTACTCAAAAGTGCTTTAACGAAAGAAGATTGATAAATGAGTTGTGGAGTTCAGCTAGAGGATCCAGTACTCCAACAATCAGCATTTCCCTATGCAATAAGCGCGGAACAACGTAAAACGAAAGATCAATCCCAACCCACTAGCAGAGAACGTAGATCAGTGAGGACGACGATATATACCCCACCAAAAACAGAGTACCCATGCTCCTCTCTCCCCTTCCCCACAATATCCCTCTTGGCCGTCGCCAAAACCCCAATGCTCAGTGTCGCCACCGGTTTATTCAGCCTTGCAAGCTTCTTGCAATTCAAATTTGTTGGCAACCTGAGCCCGAAATCAGGACCGAATTAGGAGTCGAAGACGAAGAAGACCTCGAAAGGCCAATCGGCAGTTTCTGGAGCTGAAGCCGAAAAGGCGATGACGGCGACGAGGATTGAAGGCGAAGGAGGAGGAGGGGAGGGCAAAAAGGGCCTGCGTATGGAAGCAGAAGCGAGAGGTAGAGGTGGCCACGGGCCGGTTCTGGCCCGGAACCGGACCGGGTCAAACCCGTAACCAGCCCGTGTGCCACGAGCCGGTTTCGGTTTATTATTTTTTCGGAACCCGGTTCGAAACCGGCCTAGATGAGCATTTTAAATTTTTTTTTTAAAATAATAAAATTACATACTTAATCTTAGCCAAATTACTAAGAGAAGTATAGAATTCATCTTAGGCAAAAAGCCAAGATGATAGACTTGTAAGCCTCCATGTGGAGACTTCATCTTAAAGAGACATCTTACTTGTTTCCTTCACTAGGCAACCAATATGAGACTCTTTTCTTCAACTTATAAGCCTCCAAGTCTTATTCTTGGCTTTTTAAAGAGACTTCATGTTTCTCTCTCTTCCTCACAATCAATGTGGGACTCATGAATTAAGTCATTTTGCTTTTGTTTCTCTCCCTCACCATCTATGTGGGACTAATTCTATGATTTTTTTAATTATTTATTTATTTGTAAATTTGAATTAAATTAATTTGCTTGAAATAATCATAAAAATGATAATTTATAATGTATATTAAAATATAAATTTATTATTCAACGTGTGAAAATTCTCTATTTTTTTGAAATGACGTATCAGCGTATCGTGTCGTGTCACGTGTCACGTGTCCGTGTCGGTGCTACTTAGGCCCTTTCCTCCCGCCCACTTTTTTTCCCTCAATCCCCAAATTTGATTACAATTTATATTTAAAAATTTATTATTTCATAATTTTATATTTTATATTTCATAATTCATTATTTAAATTTTTTGATTTCATAAATTTTTATTTGAAAACCGATTTGAACCGGATGGAACCGTCGATTCCTGGTTCGGTTCCAGTTCCAAACCAGAACAGGAACTGGCCCTTGAACAGGCCCGGAACCGCCTTAAAGGTTCCGATTCCGGTTCATGATAGGTCACGAACCGGAACCGGCCCGGTTCATGATAGGTCACGAACCGAAACCGGCCCGGTTCCGAACCGTGGCCACCTCTAGCGAGAGGTGGAGAGGTGAGGACATTAGTGAAATGTGAAAGAGATGAGAGAGAGAGAGCATTTAATGTTGCTTGTCCTCTTACTTTTGCAGCCTGACACTAGCCAGACGAGAAAGAAAAATAGCATCCGTTTTTTTTTTTTTTTTAAATTCTAGGTCAGATGACACTTGTCGAATTCTGAATGGAGGACGGGCGCCACATAGGCTGATAACGTGCTGATAGCTAACCACTGAATAATTTTTCCTCTAATTACACCCACATTGGGATTGCCCTAAGGACGAGGGCTTTTCAGTATTTCCAATTTAGGAACATCTATGGTCGTGAATTACGCTGGCTTTTTGTGGCGGACGTTAAGTTCACCCTTGTCTTATGCCGCCGCTGGTACGGTAATATCTCGAGTCTCAGGACAACATGTGCTTTTTATGAAATGTAGAGATGCTATTAACACACGTGCATTTTCTCCGCACGCACATGCCAAAAAAATGGGGACCCTAAAATCAGTCAACGAGACCCCACGTGGCTACGTCCGCCCTTGTCTTATGCCGCCGCCAGTACGGGAATATCTCGAGTCTTAGGACAACATGTGCTTTTTATGAATATGTAGATATGCTATTAACACCCATGCATTCTCTCCGCACGCACGTGCCAAAAAAAAAAGGGGACCCTAGAATTAGTCAACAAGACCCCACGTGGCTACGTCCGCCCTTATCTTATGCCGCTGCCAGTATGGTAATATCTCGAGTCTTCAGGACAACATGTGCTTTTTATGAATATGTAGAGATGCTATTAACACACGTGCATTCTCTCTGCACGCACGTGCCAAAAAAAAATGGGGACCCTAGAATCAGTCAACGAGACCCCACATAGCTACGTCCGCCCTTATCTTATGCCGCCGTCGGTACAGTAATATCTCGAGTCCTCAGGACAACATGTGCTTTTTATGAATATGTAGAAATGCTATTAACACACGTGCATTCTCTCCGCACGCACGTGCCAAAAAAAATGGGGACCCTAGAATCAGTCAATGAGACCCCATGTGGCTACGTCCGCCCTTGTCTTATGCCGCCGCCGATATGGTAATATCTCGAGTCCTCAGGACAACATGTGCTTTTATGAATATGTAGAGATGCTATTAACACATGTGTATTCTCTTCGCACGCACGTGCCAAAAAAAAATGGGGCCCCTAGAATCAGTCAACGAGACACCACGTGGCTACGCCTGCCCTTGTCTTATGCCGCCGCCAGTACGGTAATATCTCGAGTCCTCAGGACAACATGTGCTTTTTATGAATATGTAGAGATGCTATTAACACCCGTGCATTCTCTCCGCACGCACGTGCCAAAAAAAAATGGGGACCCTAGAATTAGTCAACAAGACCCCACGTGGCTACGTCCGCCCTTATCTTATGCCGCTGCCATACAGTAATATCTCGAGTCCTCAGGACAACATGTGCTTTTTATGAATATGTAGAGATGCTATTAACACACGTGCATTCTCTCTGCACGCACGTGCCAAAAAAAATGGGACCCTAGAATCAATCAACGAGACCCCACGTGGCTGCGTGTTGAATTATCAGTTGTGTAGTTCAGGTCGGGTCCATTCATTTCTTTTCAAAGCCCCAAGCAAGCAAGTAAACAAAAAAAGAAAGACTTTTGTGGCTTTTCCTTGTTTATATTTACGAAGGACAGAGAAAACAAAAAAGAGTCTTCTTTTTTGATGGAACATGAGAGGGAGAGAGAATCATCAATGATCATGATGAGATCATCATTACGGAGAGAAGGGTGTGAATCATGAATGATCATGATGAGATGATCACGAGAGAGACAAGGTTTTTTGGCCATCTCATCATGAGTGGTCATGATGAGATGACCGTGAGAGAGAGGCAGGGATTTTCATGGTCTGGAAAATGAGAGCGCAAAAAATATTTTTACTGTTCATGAGAATATTTAATCACAAATTGATGTCAATAATAAAAATGTCTTTGGTAATTAATTATTTCGAACGATGCAAATGATCATTTTAAGAAAGTGTTTTTTAAATTATTAATTTTTCAAGAATCAAATAGAGGCTTAGTGAAAAAACAATAAAAGATACTCGATTACAAAACGGAGAAAACTCCGTACTCTTGTTATGTTGAGGGTCCATATTATTGTTTTGTCATTTTTCGATTGATAGAGTGGAAGTTAGGGTGTGTGAGACAATACTTTTGCTCTAAAGAAAACCCCCCGTGCCGTCCGTCCAACCCCCACCCACATATATCACTCCTAATTCGAGGTCAAATTTCTTGTTTTTTTTTACGTAATTCCTAAACAAGATTCAGCAAACACAAGAAAACTTGAAAGGTTTTATCATCAACAGGAAAAAATTATCCAAAAAATCTTAAATTTATTATAATATTGTCAACTAAATGCTAAACCTTCTAATTTTTTCAATTGAGTCATGAACATTTTCGCATTTTAGCAAGGATTGCCATCGGCAACCCTCTCGCTAGCCCAAGTGAGAGCCGCTCTCGCCTGAAGCCGATGGAGGAAAGAAGGGAAGAGCAAAAAGAAGAACAAAAAAGTAAGGAAAACATAAGAAAAGGAATTTTTTTTAAAAAAAATGATTAAAATTTTGTTAAATTTTGTCCATGTTAAGATTGGCAGTACCACATAGGAAGGTAGGAGTACAAATTAGCAATTTCTAATCAAAATTGGCTAAATAGACTCGATTAGCAAAACGTAAAAATATTTATGACTCAATTGGCAAAACTATAATAACTTTAGGACTTTTTGACAATTTTCCCCATCCATAGCCATGATTTACTTGTCTTTTCATGGAACGATCATCAAGAGGTTTTGGAGTAGGTACAAAAGAGTGATTATTCTTAGGTTTCGTTTGTCTCGTAGAAAATAAACGATTTGAAAAATATTTTTCTAGAAATAATAACTTATATTGCTCAATATGATGTTTTTATTGTTGATAAGAATTCATATTTAAACATTTTCATGAAAATATAATTAATTATTTTTTTACAAATGATATAAGGAATCGAGTTTTTCATTTTTTTTTAACGCCTTGCTGTCATAGTCGTTCTCTTTTACCTCCCTTCTTCACTTCGCCACCATCACCGCATAGTGCTTTTCACTGAAGTGTACGGGAGCAGCATCCCAAACAATAGTGCCACATGTTTTTGATTTCTTCATTTCCCAGTTTTTTATCTGACAATCTTGATCATTGAGTAGGCCAAAATTTTTGGAGTTGGCAAATATTTCGAGAACCCTTGTTTCTCACATCGAGCATGCTCACATGAGCTTAGGGAAACAGAAGTATGAACCAACGACATTTTCTTGCTTTAGTTGACAAATAAAATCCTGACCACGAGTTGCCAATGCTGGAGGGGAGGAGGAGAATCTAGACAGTCGTCGCTGCATTCATTAGAAGTGTTGGGAGTGCACAACAAGAGCTCGATACCTTGAGAGCCAAATCAAAGCTCGTCAACATATTTAGTTGGACTCACTTTCACTCAAAAGATCAAGACATTGAGTTATTGGTCAATTTAAATATATTAAATACTCAACACCACATCGATTATCCAATGTGTGACTTCTCTAACACAACTTACGCATGCATCTTAACAAGAAGGATGAAAGGCTGTTGTTGATTTCGGGAGTGAGGGCTTGGAAATCAATGTTCTTGTAGAATATTAAGTATTAATGAAAATATACATAGTGTTTTTCACATTCCTAGTGTTAACACGTTGACACCGACTACTCTCCATCAACATTGCAAGAAGGAACCCTAGAATTTTGCCTTCACAAACAAAGAAATTCCCGGCAATTTGACCAGAACTGGTATCCTGATAAGTAGGCTAATCCACACGGACTCATCTAGTATTGTTAACATGAATGTGTGAGTGCAACAGCAAATGAAACACAAACAAATCACTGGTAGCAGGCAGGCAGGGAAACACAGCATTGTTGCATCTTGCGGATTGATTGGACAATCTGTCTGTAGATACTCCATTGCATTCATCTAAATCCCAACTCATTGCTCGTGCCACGAACGTTGCTACATGAAAGCAAAGAAGAGCGAAGGAACTGTCACTCTAAGTAAGAACTCTAATCCACATTCTTGTGCTAATACAATCGCAAAGGAAAAACAAAGACTTTAACATAAATTAATTGCTGGTCAAATTGTAAGTACGAGCTCACTACCTGATAATTCTGAGGGTAACAGCGTGTTGGAGGTTAAGTGGACTGCCAATGACTATCGCCTAGTCTCCAGGACGAAAATCTCTAGATGAGCCAACTTTGCCGTTGAAAGGGGAGTACTGGGAATCAATCTTTATAATAGCAATGTAAAGATCCACAGCAAGCATCAGCAACTGGCCTGCTATATTTTTCTCCAGGTCTTGCAAATGAACGACAAACCTGCACATCCTTTTCGTAAGCCAAGAGCCCGGCATCAATCTTTAGCACTCGACCAAGTGTAATATATCCTTGTCCAAGCCTTATATTCAAATACTCACCCGCTACCTAATTGCTTAAGTTTCTGGTTTTTGGACTTTCTAAAAAGAGCAATTTTTTTTTTTTTAATTTCCAGCGCAGTTACATTCAAGAACATATCAGCACATAACCCAGGTCCTAAAAGGGCTTTGAGAAAATAGTACCATTACCAACCACTCTAAAAGTCTAAGCTGTTAGAGCAAGATGAAGGTATGGTTTAGTATTTAATATTCCAACACATTCTCATCAACATGGGGTTGGGGTAGCAATTGTGCATGGCAAAACAATTACTTGCTTATTTTTTTTCCAGCACAGTAACCTTCAAGAAACAAAACAGAATGCCTTCTTCACATGCTCGGGTACAGAAATAAACTGACAAGATATTGAGCAAAGTTGAAGGCAAAACTAATATAACAAAGAGGTGTTCTTTCCCATCCTTACTATTAGTGCAGTTTACAAGTCTTCTCAAGTTCAGGATAATATCATCAATTCCAAGAACAGGCGGTAGAGAAGAAAACAAAGTGAGCAACTTCAATGAAGCCACTAACTTTGGAAAGCAAAGTACATCCTCAAACGCCAACCTCCCCATCATCCAAATATATCATGTTTGTACATTTGAGGACAGCACGTGCACGTATAAGATGTAGCCGTCCTTATGAATAACCATTCCAGAACCCATCTCCTCGTCTACCTCTGATCAGTAAGATAAGGAGAGACTTCAGATGCGCACCAAAACCAGTATAGAAGATTTTCAGCCAGGACACCCAGAGAAGAATTACATGGCTACTTTGCCCTCATATACATTAGGAACCGCAGGAGCAATCCTAGCAGCAGCTTCTGTGATTGAATCTCTGCGAAAAATATCCTTAAGGATTTGGTATTTTCTTCAGATTTAGTAGAAGCTGCCTTACTTTTATCAAGACACCTAATCAAACTAGTTTGAAGAGACTTGGAGGGAAGTAGTACCTCTGCAGGTTGCAAAATAAGAAAGGAACATAGGATGACTAAAGAAAGGGTTGGTGTTAAACATTGCTTCTGATAACATTCTAAAGGAAACAAACCCTGTCACTGCTGATTTAAGGAATGATTTCCAGGAGTGGTGGTGTGAATTCTTTATGCAATTGGGCAGGAACGCAGAATGATATCCCCGTTGTGGCATTCAAATTAAACAGGCAGTTCATTGAAAAGGCTCTCAGTAAAACTACAAGAAAACTCCTGCTACCTACTCCAAAATCCTTAATACGGCTCCGATGCATGTGAGATAATACATTTCGACTTTAGATCTAATGGGTCTCTCTTGAGATTTACCTTGCCCTAGGATCTGGAATTATCAAACCCACATTCACCAGATACACGCAATAACATCGACTCTCTCTGCTTAACAGGAATGGCGGCTGCACTGCTTGCGCAGGGTATGGTATACAAGCACTCTATCTAACGAACTCTTGAGCTTTTAATTGATGCAAAGATAGGCAAAAAGATTCCTTAAACTGCAAACATTAGAACTTTTACCTAAATTGTGCACTACATGTACTTCCTCTTTCTAGGCAAAAAAATTGAACTACAACGTATTAACATAGACGACCAACATATAACAGAAGCATTTGCATGAAATAGACCAAGGTACTTACCGCTAGCATTTTCAGGAAGTGGACCAAGACCGCAACAGCAATTCCCGCCATCTGTAGCATCTAAATTTACGCAGGCGAAGCAAAAATAAGGATTACTTCCTCCTCTAACGATACTTAAAAGCCAAAGGCTCCAGACTTCCCTCCAGCAGGAAAAGCTTTTGCAGGCACGCATAGGAACAGAGCAATGTGCTGAGAGGAGAAGCAGAAGGAAGATTACCCGGAGGAAGCTCCTGAGCAGAGATCAAGCGATACCACAGATTCAGCTTATGTCTCCATCGAATGATTCCACGCCTAAATGCGGCGTCTGATCCTGCAAAGAAACAACCTTAAATTGTTGACTCCGAAGTCAAAGTCCTTGATCGAAAATGCTTTTATTTGATGGGGTTTTCACACGTGTGAACATGGTTTAAGGGTAGGATCAGAACCGAAGATTAGCACCAGTCTGGTTTGGGTTTTAGGATATGTAGAGTAGGTTGCAAAATTAGATAACCGATTCTGACCGTAGGTTTCATATTTTAGGTCTACTTGGAACATGGAACAACTTTTGTGTTTTTTTTTTTATAAATTAATTGTCTTCGTACGATCCTATTTCATAATGTCCAATGATGAGTGTGTAATTTGAAATCACTAGTTTGAGCTTCCTTTTTCGATGATACCAATTGTGATAAGTGGATTTGTAGCATTAAATGGTAATCATTGGAGGTGATAATTCATTGTAATCATTCAATTTAAAATACAGGTGGAACTTGAGTAGATCCTAAAACCTACAACAATAATGATTTCAGGTTCTAGAGTCATGCAAGTGGGGTTCAGGTTCTAAAAATTGGATAACTAACTTCGATGGATCAATTCAAATTCTACGTGAAACTTAAACTGACTTTGAAGCTGTTCACCCTAAGAATTTTCTTAAGAAATAAAGAAAATGACTCTCTTTGCGAGTGAATTTCCACCCGAACGAATCAATTGCTGTCCTGAAAAATATCAACAGTTCTTTTACATAATATAATGGTCAGAGCTGTGCCAATACGTTTTCCTCTCTTCTTTCAAGAATTGCCTTCCTATCAATATCACATAATTTTAACACTCGAAAACAAACATGATAACAGAAAAATTAAAACGATGAGATGATATAACAATTTACTGATTTCACTATTTCAAAAACATGCTTCCATTTTTCTAGCCTCATGCCCTCCGTGGAGTGTTTACTTTTTTATTTCAAAAGGAAAAAGATGATTTTTCCCGAATCACCTTTTCAATAACCAAGTAAAGATATACCCTTTTTTCAACAAAAAAAATACTTTTTTTCCTCAAGTTTATTCATTACATTTTCCATTTAAAAATCAATGTCATTTACGCTGTACAAATTTTAATATCATTTTTCTATATCGCATAAAGTCAACTATATAATTACTGACTTTTCTCATGAAATAAAATCAATTAATTAGTATATAAAGATTCTTTTGAGATTACGAAAGTAACTAAATAAAGTTACATACTTTTCTCGCAAACTCCATGCTTAGGAAAATGATATTGTTCATGCATTCATTTTTTCAAGTATAGTACCGTAATCTAAATTTGCTTAATGATATTATTGAAATACGTTAGGTCTTCTAAGAATGATAAGTGCAGTTGTAAAATGGGAAAAAATGGGTTTTATTCTTTCCATAAAAGTTTTTATCTGTTTTTACGAGTTTCGGATGATTTCGGATTTTTCTCATGCCTAAATAATCAGATTTGAGATTTCACATTCGATCCGACCCAAACCGAAAACCGATCCAAACCCATCTCCGCTTCTCATCCGCTCCCTCCTCCTCCTGCCTGATTCTGATGAGGGTGTTGCATGGAAGGGGTGACGAGAATTTTTGGAAACAAATGAAGAAGCAAACTGCGAGTCTCCATTTGGTCTCTGCGTTTCTCGCATGGGAACCCACTGACTGCGGTGATATT
>JAGVVM010010336.1:0-16039 GCA_019149425.1 Psidium friedrichsthalianum | reverse complement strand
TTCTCTCCCCCCCTCTTCTCCTTTTTCTCCTCTCCCCCCTCCCTCTTCCCCTTCCCTCCCCCTCTCTCTTTCCTCCTCTTCTCTCCCCTCTCTCCCCACTCCCTTCTCCTCCCTTCCCCCTCCTTCTCCCGACCTCCTCTTCCTCCCCCCTCTCCTCTCCTTCCTTGCTCCTCCCCTTCCCCTCCCTCCGCCGTCCCCCCCTGATCTCTCCTCGGCCGGGGCGATCGCCGCGCCGCGCTGCCCCCTCCCTCCTCGTCTCCCTGCCTCTCCTCCCGCCTTGCCCTGTACCCCCCCCCCTCCCCCCCCCCCCCCCCCCCCCCCCCCCCCCCAAATCTAATATGCACTGCGAGCATAAACAAAGCGGGAACCGGCAAGTCCTATAAACGCAAGACAACGCCCCCCATCCCCCCTTTTCGGCATGAATACAGAACAGCTATAACTAGAAGTGACGCGACAAGCACGGCGAGAAAGAAGATTATACTGTTAGAAAATTCCAATTATAATTTAAGTGGGGTTAGGTATGGGGTTTTATGGACATTTGATGTGTACTTTGATTTGACTTGATTGACTTGTCTGGAATTGTGTGATTGGACAATCTTGATTAATTGGACTAACATTTGATTGACGTGACTTTTGATGTGATTCTTCTAGGGAGCATGCCAAATGCACCGATCCGGAATGAATTCAGACTTGAATGGTACCGTTCTATCGTGTCCATTCTAAAATAATTCTATTAGTCTAACATTCTAAGGATTGAGCATTTACCGGGGGCCATTTCGGTAATTTCTACTCAGCCGTGCTTCGCGACGTGCACCTGTTGTTTTTAACCCTTCGGCGACGTTCTGCAACTGAATCCAATTCTCCATTGTGACCGTCTTGAAAATTCGATTGTCGATGATCGGAATTTATTTTGTGGTTCAAATCCATAAATTACGGCTCTGTAGAAATCTCAGGACCAACGGGCCGGGCTATTGGGAAAAAATTTCCAGGTAGCCTTTCCCTTTTAGGTAGTCGTCCTAGGGTAGCTAATCCTGAGGAGTATCGACTAGAGCATACTAAAGAAATATAATCCAGTCATCAACATCTCGATAATTGAGTCGAATTTTCAGACTATCACAATATGGGTGGATCCGGGTAGCCCCCTTTTGTCCCCCAAAATATGAGGGCATGGATGAGAGAGGAGAGTTTGGCTTCGAGGGACCGATACGGAGCCTTCGACGTCCCTACACCCGTGGAGAACGATCATACTCTGTTCGTCCCGCACCCTTTGGAGGTGATGTCATCGCCGGAGCGAGCCAACAGTTGCCGTACCCAGGTCGCATGGAGATCGATGGCACTAGGAGAGAGATGCCATGGACACCGAGCCTGAGGAGGAGCACGACCACTGGGCGGACTATGACCCGAGGAGGAGTCGCATGAGTGACTCACCAGATGCCTAGTCTAGGTTGTGAGTGTAGGTCGGGCGTAGGACATTTGGACCGTAGTATGTATTTTTATTTTTGGGTCTGTACCTAAGCTGATGCTGTTGTTGTTGATGATATTGTGTCTATCTCTTCTTTTTACTCGTTACCCCATTATCGTATTCATGCACGTCTGGGTGGAGGTTTAGCTTCCGCAGGTTTAGTTTGACGAGGCGTCGTCTGGTCGCAATGAATTTTCCTGGCCGCGCATGTCGTGGACCAGGCCTATGAGCGCGAGAGCGAAATGATCTGAGTGACAGGAGTCGCGAGCCGTAGGGTTTGGGGCGTGACAGCGTAGGGACATCGTCCTCCTCGGGTACAGAGACGTTGGAAGGCTCCAAATGGGTCCCTCAAAATGTGGTCTCTCTCAAACCATTCATGCTTCGTACCTATGGGAACCAAAAGAGGGTTTGCCCTGGCTACCCATATCGTGGTCAAGTGTCTAATCAAATGGTGCCATCCTCCTCGACGTGGTGGTGATCTCGGGTTACTACCTCCGTTGGGATCCCAAAAAGTACAGGGGCGCAGCAGCCATCACAGCAGTCGGGGATCTGAAAGAATTGGCAACCAACACCAATGAGTCGAGGACTCAGCAAGCTCACGCCAATCCTAGCATAGGGTAATGTATACTAGTCGGTTCGGCCTAACCAATAGTCTAGGGTTCCAATTACCTCACACGGGGCCTCTCTCGAATGACGGGACAGTGGTTCGCAGGACGAGGGCGGTCTACTAGTAATCATAAAAATAGCGGGAAGTAGTTCACATTGCAGGGAGTGGACGAAACAACACCTTTTTCTGGGGTCGTCTTAACTAGTAATCATAAAATACGTGAAAGTATTCACATGCAGGGGTGACTAACCAACAATCAATGACTCAAGAGAACAACGATTGCCAAACACTGAATGCCAACTAGCCAATTATTCATATGACCCATGTGGATCCTGCCCGGTCGTCTCGTACGCATCAGGCTCGTATCCCACCCGCGTGTGGTACGCCTCCAGTTGACATGCTTATCTCTCTAACTTCCCTGCGTAAACACTACCTTAGGGCCGACCTCCCCTTGTCGCTCCCGCAACAGTATACGCCACGGCTCATAATCAGTTGGTTACCAGGGCATATCCGACATCACAGTGCCAAGCTAGGCATGATCCTCAGACACGGCTTCAATTAGCATAATCTAGCATGGCATGACAAATTAACAATGAGTCATAACACCTCATACATAACATGCACCCCTGAGTCGTATATATATACGTATCTCATGTCCCATCCATCAAAGAGGTCTCAAACCAGTACCCTGTCCCATTCAATAGAAAATTAACGTACGTCGGCCCCAATTTTGACTCGCGGTCTGCTTTCACACGCAAGGCCCCCTCTAAAGCTTGTTCCAAATTCCATTCTATATAGCTCATTATGTTAGGTTTCCCCAAGGTAACCCTGTTCTTTCCCAAGATTTGGCCAATTTAAATCCTAATCCCAATCAGGGCCCATTAATCCAATTCAAAGCCAACCCCTACCTTTAATTTATGGCTCTCACTTGGCAATTTAACATTGCTTTTGGTTGAGTTTGGAGTCACCCATGGATCGGAAGGCCCACGTTTAAGCCCAAGGTCGACCACGGCCCAATTCAAGTCTATTGGTCCAATCAAGCCCCAACTGAAAACTTGGCCCATCACTACTCCTTAAGCCCATCACCTTGGTTTGTTAGGAACATATCTTAAGATGGCCCATTAGACCCTACATTCGCCCCAAGGCCTATGGCCCAACAAACTACCTAAGCCCATAAAGCCTAACCTTGTCAATTTGTTTCCAAAAGAGCCCTTAGGCCCACTAACCCCCCTAGGCCCCCCATTCTCACGCCCAAGCCCATTCACACAGCCCATTAGACCCATAAATTTCGTCCAAGCCTAAGCCCACGAAGAATAACTCAAGCCCATTAATCCCAACTTGATTATTTTAGCCCAATTGAACCCCAAGCCCAATTACAACCTTAGGCCCTTAGTCCTCATGCCCCCACCATCGTCTACAGCCCATAATTGATCCATCCAAGCCCAATCTAGAGTTACTAGGCCTACAGCAGCACATATAACCTATTTCACCAAATTGGTCTAAGGTTTTTCCTAATGATTCTCATGATTCTACTAGATATGCACATACCAAGCTAACCAATGACCAAAAATCAACCAAGCATACCATGTTCCTAAGCCGAGATTAGAAGTTTGCTTACCCAAAGTGAGGTGGAACGTTGTCGACGACGGAGCGACAAATGGCGACCGAGAACGGCTCGTGAACACGGGAGGAGGGCGGCGGCTTGAGGTTGGTCTGATGGTTTCCACGGGCTTGCAAGCCCTAAGAATGATTGTCACGCCCCGAACCCTACGGGCCCGCGATATCCCTCGGCTCCTGCAATCGAATACACTCTCTCGCTCGCCTGATCCACGATACGCGACGGCCCAGGGAATCATTCTATGTCGCGACAGGCGCGTGTCCAATAAGCCATAAGCCTGCGACCTGCGGAAGCGTGCCTCCTATCCAAACATGCATACATAAGATAATCGGGGTAGTACACGAAGAGAGAAACACAACATCAATATATACATAACAAAGTGTTCGGTACAGACCCCCAAAAGAAAAATACACCCATGGCCCCGACACCTACGCTCATACTAACTCCCAAGACTAGACCAGTATCAGCAAGACTCAGACCTCAGGCTCCTCCTCAGGCTCCTCCTCTAGATCCTCCTCTGGGTCCTCCTCGGGAATCCTCCTCGGGGTCCTCCTCCTGGTCAGTGTCCATGGCCTCGCCCTCGTCATGACCATCAATCTCTGAGCGTCCTGGGGATGGCAACTCCTGCAGCGTCTCGGGTCGACAACCTCTCCTCCATACTCGGCAGGTTGCAAAAAGAAGGGGTCTTCCTCCATGGGAAACGGAGGTCTCTCAGGGGTCCCTCGAAACCATACAATCCCTCCCTAAACCATGCCTCAAATCTATGGGTACCAAAATGAGGTCCACCCTGATCTACCCATACAGTAGTCACACGTCGGCGCCACATCACGACATGCATATCAAAATGGAGGTATCCTCAGACTCCATCTGCACTGGCAGACCAAAAAGAGTAGGTGGTGCGCCATCACGGGCGTCTGGATCTGTAAACAAGGCAAACACCGCCAGTGAGTCGAGGACTCAGCAAGCTCACCCCAAATCCTAGCGTAGGATAGCGTATACTAGCCGGATCGGTCCTATCCAATCACTAGGGTTTCAGGCCATCTAACTCGCGTAGGGTGAGGTACGCTCACTGGGTTGGTCAGTCAGATAGTCTCTAAGGCGAACCAGCACTTTCTACCCAACGACCTCAGCGGTACCACAATAAAATATAAACGCACAGAGGCCAAACCAATCAGACAGGCATGCATATGATAGGGCAGTCTCGAATAACATGAATAATTATCAATCTATGTTATATGCCTCAGATTCATTATTCAGTTTTCAATACTCATTTCACACTGCCAGAGTTTCGTCTCGACCAGCGTATCACACATCAGGTCTCATACTCATGCATGCCATATGCCAATGCTCAATGCTTGTGCCTCAATGCACATCACCCATAGTCCATGCACCGCATATACGCCTCCAGCGCGCAAAGACCCAGGTGCACAATAACATCCCCGGTGCGTCAACCCGCATAGCGTCAAAGCTAAGACCCGGGTAGGCACCCTTATCTCTCCAGCTACCCCATGCCGAGCACGTCCGGGCGCACAACGACCTTATACTCCCTATTCCCCGCATACCATGCATCAGGGCCCATCCAACATGTCACACCTCTCGGTGACTAATGCCATGCTCATGAAATATGGTGCTCAGATGATGTCAAACAGTGAATCAGTCACAGAGCATGCATTCACGAAGGTACATGAGTACAGAGCAAAGCATTTCAAGAAATCATCTGAGCAACTCGCGTTCATTAGGACAGGCTGCACGTGTACCCAGTACCCTACAGTCGGATTCTCGTTCATTTAGGTTCAATCAGACATCCCTCAATAAGCCATTTACTTCCCCTTGAATAATCCTTTCGAATGAACTTCAATCGTGATTGACATCGTCCTTTGGAACCCATTTATTTCAAGACCCAGTCCCATCAGACCCAATAACCCGGCCTAAGTGCAGTCTCGATCGTTAGACCCCGGCCCATCGATGGCCCATAGTTAACATCTTAAAATCCTTTTGGGTCCCAATTGATCTTATTAAATTAATTAAGCCCACATAAACTAAGGCCCAATGGTCCTTTCTTAAATTTAGGCCCATTAAGTGAATTAAGCCCATTTGGGTCTAAGGCCCATTTACTATTCACAAGCCATGATTTTATTATAAGTAATTAAATATTTTAAGGCCCATTATTTTTATTAATTTTCGAGTAAGGCCCAAGCCCATATTTTAAAGTAAGCTTATTAAGCCCATTTTAGCATATTTAGGCCCAATTTTAAACCCTAAGCCCACATACACTATTGGGCCCTAAAATGTTATATTCAAGACTATAATTAAGGCCCAATTCATTCCCATTTTCGTCCATATAAGGCCCACTATCAAGACTTAAACCCCCAAGTTACATATTGGCCCAATTAGCTTAAAAATTACCCTTAAGCCCAATTACATTCTTTGGCCATCTTTGTGCACGCCTAAACCATCAATGGCAGCCCACACATCTGATTTGAGGCCAAACCAAATACTACAGCCCCTACACACGGCCCATTAGCAAAACCTTTAATTAGCCTAATGATCATTAATCATAATCAACCAATTTCCACACTAATTACCTCATTAACTCTAACACACCAATCACACATGAATACCACATGCCTAGGCTAGGATTAGAGGATGTGCTTACCTATTTGGACCGAGAATGACGACTGAGGACGTGGAGGACTCCGGTGGCCGACTTGGAGCTCACGTCTACAAGGAATTTCGTCTGGTTGGGGGTTCATGAGGGCCTCAAATGCCACGTAAACGAAGGAAATAGAGCTAGGAGACTTACCAAGGTGAGCCAAGGAAAATGGTGGCCGACGGTGGAGTTTGAAGGACGGACGGCGGCGGAACTCACGGGCGGCTATAGGGGAAACCGAGAGAGAGATGTGAGAGTGAGGTCGGTCGCTTCATGGTGGTTCTCGTGGCCACGTGGACAGTAAGGAAAAGGGAGTAGAGGAGCTTACCGTGGCGTGGAGGTGGTTGAAAGGTGGCGTTTGTGGCGGCGACAAGGGCGGGACGACGGCGACGTGGACGGCTCGGGCGGACGGAAGGGAGAAGAAGAAGAAGTCACGAAGAAGATGAGAGGGAGAAGAAGGGTGCGAGAGAGAGTGTTAGGGGGATGGTAATGGATGAAAACTAGAGTGGAGAGAGTGAGGTGAGAGGGTATTTCCTCATAATGAAGAAAAACAAAGATGATTAAAGTGAGATATTTTGAATTATGGATGAGACAAGCCCTCACATCAAAGTTACAAGGGTAGGTGGGAGGCTTTAATGAGCAAGTACTTGAGTGGTACTTTTGATGGATGGAATGACATGCTTGATTTGATAAGAGAGAGAGAGAGACTTGAGTGACATGATGGATTATCTAGGAAAATGATAGATTTGCATGGATTTGGTAGGTGAGATTTGATTTGATTTGATTGACAAGATTGATGGGACAGTCGACGGGATGCATTTTCGGGATACGTACCAAATGCACTGATCGGGTCCCGAGCGCGAACGAATTTTGGGTCTGGAATTGGTTTTCGATCTATCGTATTCACTCTCAAAAATCCTAATTTATCTAATTCTAAGGACTGAGCATTTACCGGGGGCATTTCGTAATTTTCCATTCACGTCTTGCTTCTCGACGTGCACCGGCTGTCTGCCCTTCGGGCGACGTTTCTGAAACTGAATCCATTTCTTCATTGTGTTAATCTTACAAATTCGATTGTCCAATGTCGGATTTCATTTCGTGGTCAATTTCATTAAATACCGACTCTATCTCGGTCTCAGACCAACGGGCGGCTGTTTGGGAAATTTTTCCTGGTAGCCTTTCCCCTTCGATTGGCCGTCCCAGGGTAGCTAATCCTGTATGAGCGTCGATCAGAGTGTACTAATGAAGCCTTTCCATCATTTAGAAAGTCCGATAAATGGGTCGAATTTTCAGACTGTCACACAATGATAGCTTCATATGTTAGAGAGGGCAAGGGGAACAAGCGGGACAAGTCGTGGTGGCCGGAGCTCCGCTTGGACCAAAACAACGGGCGGAGGAGATAAAGAAAACAGGGCTGGTCGGGGTCTAAGATGGGACTTCAAGGGCACGAAAAGAAGAAAGGAAAGGCTGGAAGACTTACCAAATGAACGAGAATGAGAGGTAGTGGCGGTTGGAAGGTGGAACGATGGCGAACGGGAGGCGGTGGGCGAACGACTGAGAGAAAGAGAGAGAATGAGGTCGGGTCGGGTCCAACGTGGCTCTCAAGGCCACGGAAAAGAAAGAACAAGAGGCTAGGGGCTCACCAAGGCGCGGATGATGACGGTGGAGGCGATGGACAATGGCCCGAGGCGACGGGATTGGGTGAGGGGGAGATGGAGGCCGTGAGAGATAGAGAGAGATGGAGGAGGAGAGGCCGGCCGAATGAGGGGTAGAAGAGAGAGGGAAAAGAGATTATAATGGGTTTATTATAATTCAAAATGTTAGTGGGGTTGGTAATGGTGTTTAGACATGAAAGATGTACTTTGATGGGATATGATGTATTGCTGGCTCACTTGGAAATTGCGTGCGTGATTGGACCCTTGATTGATTGATTTGACAATTGATTGATGTGACATTTGATGCGACATTACCTCGGGATGCGTGCCGAATGCACCGATCGGGTCCCGAGCGCGAACGAGTTTCAGACTGGAATTGGTACCGTTCTAACGTGTTCATGCTAAAATAATTCTATTTAATCTAATTCTAAGGATGAGCATTCACCGGGGGCGTTTCGTAATTTTCTACTCAGTCTTGCTTCGCGACGTACACCGGCTGTATGCCCTTCTGGCGATGTCTCTTTAACTGAGCCCATTTCTCCATTGTGACTACCTTAGAAATTCGATTGTCCAAGGTCGGGATTCATTCGTGGTCAAATCCATTAAATTACGGCTCTGTCAAATCTCAGACCAACGGGCGGCCATTTAGGAATATTTCCTAGGCAGGCTTTCCTTTTCGTTAGTCGTCCCCAGGGTAGCTAATCCTGAGTGAGTATCGCTTAGAGTGTACTAATGAAATTCATCCATTCAATTAGAAATCCCGATGATTGGGTTGAATTTTCAGACTGTCACACTTGCACTTTGTTACCCCAATATCGTATGTATGCATGTCTGGGTTAGAGATTAGCTTCCGCAGGTTTTTACGTTTGACCGAGGCGTCGTCTGGTCACGATGGGTTTCTTGGGCCGTCGCATCTCGTGGACCAGGCGAGCGCGTGAGCGATATGAATTGAGTGACAGGATGTCGCGAGCCCGTAGGGTTCGGGGCGTGACATCCCAGTCGAGTGGTATCAGAGCAAGGTCAGCTCGATACGAGACCGTTCGAGGATTTGGAGTGATAAGGCTGATGATCTTGGGGTAATTAGATAGACAGACCTTAAGCCTACGAATTAGGAAGGGTAGATGCATGAATTGATTGGCGCATGTGTTTGCAAAGTTGGATTGTTAGTCTAGCGTAGCCTTAGACTATGGTGTTTATGGATTAAACTGCAGATGCGTCAGGACCTGAGGTAAGTATCTTAAGCCTAACTCTATTGGGAGTGCTTTTGAATGTTGGCTGTTGAGTGCTGATTGTTGGATGCTGTTTGTGGTTGTACGCTTAGTTGGCTATCGCGCGCTGCTAGACCATCATGCATTGCATGGATTTCCACATCAAAAGCAAGTGATTTAGAAATGAAATCGATTTGAAAATATGGATTTGATTTGAAAAGTGCATGCATGACCACACATGTTTTATTGGACGGGTAACCGTCAGCCTAGTAGGGACGGGTCTGACGGGATGCCTATAAAACTGTAATGAAGCATGGTATGGGACATGTGGAATGGGGCTCTCTTTGGAGGTGAATAGCTTGGGACACTGTTCGCTCCGAGACCGATGAGGGGCGGGGAGTGGTCGCTAGGGCAGAAACCTGTCAAGGAGCGGCTCCTAGCAGGCTTCTAGGTGAGGAGGCGGAGATAGAGTGGCCTAGGTTATACATTGACAGGGTTGAATCTAGGTATCTACCGAGTCCAATTGCATTAAAAGCTGTAGCAAACTTTACATGCATATTCATGTCAGTCGACGCGATGGCAGGCGAAAGCTTGAATGGTAGCTTAGAGTCCTAATTCCTGAAGGGGAATTATATTTGGTTTAGGTAAAGAAAGATTTAGAGGGATGAGCAATAGGGGCAGAAGACTGAGCGCATCTGCGTCAAGCTCAAGGGCTCCAGCACCTGAGGGAGACCCTAGAATTGAGGAGATGATGAGAGTTTTGACTGAGGTTAGCAACCTAATGGGTAGGCAAGCTGCGGAAAGAGCTGCCGTTGTAGCCTAGGCAACTGAGACGCCTTGGCCACTGCCATGGAGCCAGCCATGAGCAAGGTAATGGAGGACGACAGACCCTATCATATTGTGAAACAATTCCTGAAGCTGCACCATCCAAGTTCAACGGTAGTGGGGGACCTGAAGCAGCTGCCCTATGGATGAGCAGCTAGAGAAAGCATTCACTGTACTAGGGCTGCACACTGATGAGAAGAAGGTCTCACTGCGCGACCTATCAGCTCTAGAGTACAGCTGATGATTGGTGGAAAGCCACCCCAGGGGCGAGTTTCCAGAAGGAGTGAGACCAGACTTAGACCGCATTTTGCGCAGCATTCAATAGGAAGTACTTCTCCGAAGCTGCCAAAGAAAGGAAGATGGAAGAATTCATATAGGCTTCATCAAGGGCAGATGACTGTAGACCAATATGAAGGCGAGTTTGCGAGGCTGTCTAAGTTTGCCCGAAGATTGATAGAGGACCCGTGGGACAAGACAAGGAGGTTCAGAGAAGGACTGAGGTCGAGCTAAAGAGCATGCTGAATACCACTGGGCTGAGAGACTACAATGAGATGTATGAAAAGGGCCCTGGCGATTGAGCGAGACTGTTGGAGAAGGCTACTGCATCTGGATCGCGGTTCATGCCGGGGAGAGCCGATAGAACTTTGGCAAGAGGCCTATGCGTGATAACCGGAGGTTTGTTCCACTAGCTAGAAGGACCGTAGGAAAGCCGTCGTCATTAGCAAGTCCAAACTGTCGTGACTGAGGCAGAAGCATGGGAATTGTCACGCCCGAACCCCGTGAGCCCGCCAACATCCCCTCGGCTCATACGACGAATCTGCGTACGCCTAGCCTACGATCACGCGACGGGCCCAGGATGCCCATCGCGGCAGACGACGCTATAGTCAAACAACACAACCTGCGAAAGCGAGCCTTCTATACATACAAGCTACTATGAAAATGGGCAGTACGTACGATAAAGAACACACATACAAAAGCATCATTTTATATATATCTCAAAAAGCGTTAGGTACAGACCCCCAAAAAGGAAGAACACTATGGTCCAAAATCCTACGCTCTGACCACCTAGACTCGACACCAGGTGCGGTCACTCCTGCGGCTCCTCTCGGGATCCTCCTCCTGATCGGTATCACATGTACCTCGCCCTCGTCATGACCATCGATCTCCGTGCGTCTGGGACGGTAACTCCTGCAGCGACTCGGGGTCGACAACCTCTCCTCAATACTCGACAGGTTGCAAAAAGGTAGGGTCTTCTTCCATGGGAATCGGGGCGTCTCTCAGGGGTCCCTCGAAAACATACAGACCCTCTCTAAACCATGCCTCAAACCTATGGGGTACAAAATGAGGACCACCCTGATCTACCCATACAGTAGTCACACGTCGCACCACATCACGGCATGCATATCAAAATGGAGGTATCCTCAGACTCCATCTGCACTGGCAGACCAAAAGAGTAGGTGGTGCGGCCATCACGGGCGTCCTGGATCTGTAAACAAGGCAACCACCGCCAGTGAGTCGAGGACTCAGAAGCTCACCCCTAATCCTAGCGTAGGATAGCATATATTAGCGAGATCGGTCCTATCCAATAACTAGGGTTTCAGGTCCATCCAACTTGCGTAGGGTGAGGTACGCTCACTGGGTTTGTCATGTCAGCAATTTCTAGGGCGAACCAGCACTTTCTACCCAATGACCTCAACGGTACCACAATAAAATATAAATGCACAGAGGCCAAACCAATCAAAACAAGCATGCATATAATCGGGCAATCTCGCACGACATGGGTAAATATCAATTTATGCCATGGCTCCAGATTCATTACACAGTCCTCAGTACTCATTTCTCACGCCAGAGTTTCGTCTCGACCAGCGTATCACGCATCAGGTCTCATACTCATGCATGCCATATGCCAATGCTAAATGCTTGTGCCTCAATGCACATCACCCATAGTCCATGCACCCGCATATACGCCTCCAGCGCGCAAAGACCCAGGTGCACAATAACATCCCCGGTGCGTCAACCCGCACAGCGTCAAAGCTAAGACCCGGGTAGGCACCTTATCTCTCCAGCTACCCCGTGCCGCGCACGTCCGGGCGCACATCATCCTTATACTCCCTATCCCCGCGTAACAACGCGTCAGGGCCCATCCAACATGTCACGCCTCCCGTGACCTAATGCCATGCTCATGAAATATGGTGCTCAGACAATGTCAAACAGTGAATCAGTCACAGAGCATGCATTCACGAAGGTACATGAGTACAGGAGCAAAGCATTTCAAGAAATCATCTGAGCAACTCGCGTTCATTAGGACAGGCTACATGTGTACCCAGTACCATACAGGTGGATTCTCGTTCATTTAGGTTCAATCAGACCTCCCTCAATAACCATTTACTTCCCCTTGAATAATCCTTTCGAATGAACTTCAATCGTGATTGACATCGTCCTTTGGAACCCATTTATTTCAGGACTTGGTCCTATCAGACCCAATATCCCGGCCTAAGTGCAGTCTCTATCGTTAGACCCCGGCCCATCGATGGTCCCATAGTTAACATCTTAAAATCCTTTTGGGTCCCAATTGATCTTATTAAATTAATTAAGCCCACATAACTAAGGCCCAATGGTCCTTTCTTAAATTTAAGCCCATTAAGTGAATTAAGCCATTTGGGTCTAAGGCCCATTTACTATTCACAAGCCCATGGTTTATTATAAGTAATTAAATATTTAAGGCCCATTATTTTTATTAATTTCGAGTAAAGCCCAAGCCCATATTTTAAAGTAAGCTTATTAAGCCCATTTTAGCATAATTAGGCCCAATTGCAAACCCTAAGCCACCATACTCTATTGGGTCCTAAAATTTTATATTCAAGACTATAATTAAGGCCCAATTCATTCTCATTTTCGCCCATATAAGGCCCACTAGCAAGACTTAAGCCAATGATTCTATTTTGGCCCAATTAGTCCAAATTTTAACCCCTAAGCCTAATTGCATCGTACCGTGCCCATCATTCCTCATGCCCAAATCCCTCATTGCAGCCCATATCGAATGTTCATGGCCCATTTCAAATACCACCGCCCCTCTCTCGGCCCAATTCACTAATTAACTGATTAGCCTAGTATATCCAACCTTAATCACACATTATCCACACAAATTTCACTTACCAGCCCCTAATACATTCAAACACACACATATACAACTAGCCCAGGCACGATTAGGAATAGCAGCTTAACGGTGTGGCGCTGACACGGCGACGGCAACGACCGGGGCTAGCGGCAGCGACGGTCGGTGCGCTCGGCCAGGACAAGGAGCGGGAGTTGGGTATCAAAAGGGGATCAAATGGCCATGGAAAATGAAGAGAGAAGAGTCAAGAGGCCCTTACCAAGGAGTGAGGATGGTCCCCGTGATGAGGGACGGCTGGCCTCCCCGACACGACGGTGAAAACGGCGACGGGAACGGCTTGCGGTTAGAACGAGACCGAGAGAGAGAGAGACGGTGAGGGACTCGGTCGGGTCATGGGGCTATCATGGCCACGAAAATGAGAAGGCAAGGGGCCCTTAAGGACTTACCAAGTGGGAAGACAAGATGATGGCGGTGGCGGTGGAGGGGCCGAACGACGACGACCACGGGTCGGGCTTCGGGCGGAGCTCACGTTCGGACGAAGAAGAAGAGGAAAGAGAAGAAGAAAATGAAGAAGAAGAAGAGATTGTGGCCCCGCTCCCGGGCTCACAGAATGAGACGGGCAGGAGCGTAGTAGGCACAGACCTTATAGCACAAACTACAAAAAAGAGAATAAGGGATAATAATGGGTTAGTGCTAAGGGAATAGTGACCTGAGTGTGATGTATGGTCCTTGGACAAGAATGGACTGACTAGCTTCGGAACATCTGTGTACCCCGCATTGCGTGATTGGCACTCAGCATGGATCTTGATGCTGTGACATCCGATTCAATGTGACATTGATTGACTTGCTCTCGACTTTTCGTGCCAAAGCGTACGATCTAGTGCCCTGAGCGCGAACAGAACATTTTGGCCGGATGGGAACCCTGGTTTCGATCTATGTATGCGCTCTCAAAAATCCTAATTTAATCTAATTCTAAGATTTTCTGAGCATTTACCGGGGGCATTTCGGTAATTTCCATTCACGTCACCGTCATAGCCCACAGGCCCCCTCTTTTTGCACCGGTTGTCTGCCTTCAGGCGACGTTTTGAAACTGAATCCACTTCTCATTGTCGTTTTGTTCTTGTCCTGTCTAATTCACGATTGTACCATCGTGGATTTCCATTTTGTGGTCAATTTCATTAAATACCGACTCAGTCTCAGTCTCAGACCAACGCGGCTGGCCCTCCTCCCCCACGCCATGTTCCCCGTTTGGGAAATTTTCCCAGTAGCCTCTCCTTTTCGGTGCGTATTTGGGTCGTCCCAGGGTAGCTAATCTGAGTGAATTTCATCGCTCCGTTATCATTTTGGCGTTACTTAATGAAGGTTTATTTCCATCATTTAGAAATTCTCACACACCACCACAGTGTGTCGAATTTGCAGAATGTCACAGGAATAACCCATGATCGAAGAAGACAGGTGGAGTTTTGGCTGCGGGCAATTGGGGCATCAGCTGAGGAATAGCCACGAGGAGAGGCCTGAGACCACCATTCGCAGCAGCAACTCAAACCGTAAGCGTTCCTCAAGGACAACCTGTGAATCGTCCACCTGCACAAGGAAGGGCTGTCGCAGTGGTGGCCAAAAGAGGCTGGCAGACCGCTGAGGGGTGATCACAGGTACCGTCTCTCCCTGTGAGTCATCTACGTATGCATTATTCGATCCTGGAGCATCACATCTTTCGTCCGTTTGTTTGTCCGCACAATTTGTGGAACTGTCTAGGTTGGAAGTTAGGCCGTTAGATGTTACCGTTGCATGTAGCCCTCCCCATTGAAGGATAAGAGCGATCAATCACGTTGGGGTGTAAGGGGTGTAAGATAATTGGGTGATAGAGAGGAAGAAATTGATTTGACTGTCTTACCAATATTTGACTTAGACGTAATAGTGGGTCATGGGATTGGTTAGGTAGACATTGGGGGCTTCATGATGTAGTAAGGAGCATGATCCGCACTTAACCCAGTAGGCTACCCCTGGGTATGAGTTTTATGGGAAACCGAGGCCGGTCAGGAGACATCAATCCTTGGATTTCATCGTTGGAAGACGACCAAGTTGATGGACGAAGGTTTTGTCCAGGATTTTTGGCGTCAGTGACGGATTCATCTGCCTAAGAAGTGAGATTAGAGGAGGTGCCTGTGGTAAGAGAATACCGGATGTTTTTCACCCAAGAATTGCCTGGGCTGTGACAGTCTGACAATTCAACCCACTCATCGGATTTCTAATTGAAGGATGAATTTCAATTAGTACGCTCTAACGATACTCAATCCGGATTAGCTACGCTGGAAAGACTAACGAAGGGGGAAAGGCTATAGGAAATTTTCCAAAACAGTCACCGTGGTCTGAGAATTCGATAGAGTCGGATTTAAGTGGATTTGGCCACGAAATGAATCCGACCCCAGACAATCGAATTTTAAGATGTCAAAATTGGGGAATTGGATTTAGTCACAGAAGCGGTCACCGTCAGGAAGACAACCGGGTACGTGGACCCTAAGCAAGACGTGAGTGAGTAGAAAAATTACCGAAACGCCAACGGTAAAGCTCAGTCTTAGAATTAGATTAAATAGAATTTTTTAGAATGAAAAAACAACACGTTAGAGCGGTGCCAATTTGTTCCAGCGAAATTCGTTCGCGCTCGGGGATCCCCCGAGCGGTGCATTTGGCCGCATCCCGAGGCGAAGGGTCACATCCGTTGTCACGCCCCGAACCTGTGGGCTCATGCCTCACCGCGTGTGGTACGCCTCAGGCTTGCATGCTTATCTCTCCGCTTCCCCGCGTAAAACGCGCATCAGGGCCAACCCCTCCCGGTCTTATCGGACTCCAGTTCCGCGGTAACACGCATTAGGGCCATCCAACTAGCTTATCTCTCCAA
>JAGVVM010010335.1:0-13483 GCA_019149425.1 Psidium friedrichsthalianum | reverse complement strand
ATGGCGAGGATCGTCACTTAGCCCTCATGGAAGTGGCTCAAAGGCCACTGTTAGTGACTTTCAGCCACGGAGAGCTCTCATGGTTGCTTTCTGCAACTGAGATAACGGGAGCAAAGAGGAACAGCATAAAGTAGATCCTAGGTAAGGCACGAGGTTGGTTTGAACTCAGTCACCACATCGCACATTCAGGGCACCATCAAACCTCAGCAAGCAGTGGAGAGATGATATCACCGGAAAACAAGGCGATTTCCAAGTTGGTGAAGTGGGCATCAATGTCAAGGACGCGCCTGTAGGTGTCATAAATGGCTTCATTATCAGAAACACTAGCAACATCAGTGTGCTCAAGGAGGGAATGGGTCAAAGGATGCGGTTGGAGTGCTCCCGGACATAGGTAGAAACTTGTGGTGATGGATAGATGGTGAAAACTGAGCTTCGACTGTCTTGCCGTAGTCAACAGCGAGATGCTCCACAAGAAGTGACACCGAACCCGACTCAGTTCCCCCCCAACAGAGTTGAACACAAGGAATCCTTGTAGGCCATTGCAATTGTCCACAATCTTACGGTACTCTATCCAAGCAGAGATCCACAATCTCTTTCCCGATTGTATTGTGACCGCATGAGGTAAAGTTGTTGGCAGTATCCTCTTTGCACTGATCAAAACTGTTTCTGGGTAGAACAGCTGGCGATAAGTTCTAGATCTCACTTCATCTATGACGAGAGGGCTCAAGATTCTACAACACACGTAGGTATGCCTTCCTATACCGGGCTCACTGTGATTAAGGTATTGGAAGGCATCATCCCTCCATTGACTAGTTGTTGTCACTGCACGCATCTGACATTAGGCCTAAATGCCTACTCGAGAGAATAAAGCTCCCAACTTCGCTCCCTACCTAGATCCCGGCATGACCGATTGGATCGAAATGCACTCACCTCATGCTTCCTCTCAGAACCAAAGCGAGAAACCAAGAATCGAGGTTCGAGAGGGAACGTGAGCGAAAGAGGAGATCCGATGGACGAAAGAGCATCGTTTATCAAGACTCCTCGAAGAAGAGAAGAAGAAGAAGAAGAAGAAGCGAAGAAGACGAATCCGCTTTATTTGAAGCAGATGACCAGATCTATAGAGCTCCTGCATTGGTTCCCAATTGCATTTTGCTCCTTCTCGTTATCATCTCTCAAAGGCTGTGTCGCATAGGAGAATCAATGTGCATACCATTATGAGGACTCCCCCCCCCCCCCCCCAAAAAAAAAAAAACAGAACCTAGATCCACTTTCAACCGCTTCTCCGAAGAGCAAGCCTCTCTCCTCTCTCTTCCGAAGACCATTTTTTTTTTTTTCTTTTTGCTTTTTTCAAAGCTGCCCTCCACTCACCCAGCTCAAGGCCTCCCTTCTTGGCTTTATCCCCTTTCAACAGCAACATTATGATCTATCGACAATCGCTCTGCTGCCACTTGCTTGTTCCCATCCCTCTATACTCTCATGCTAAGTACAACTCTAGAGTCCCCTAGATTGGCCACATATAGAGCACCATTCAAAATAACCCCAACCAACAGCATGACCCAACTAAAACGATCCTTGGCAGTGTGGGAAATGACCTCCTCACAAAAGCAAAAACCCTTCTTTAGTAGCGTCGAAGGGTTTCTTTTATTGCTTCTTTCGATCATCCCCTTGCTCTCTAGCAAATTTGTGAATATAAGGTAAAAGATTCTTGTTGACGAATCTCAAAGCCTCAAGTCCACCGTGCCCATCGTAGACCTCAACGTAGGTAACAGAAGGGGAGCGAAACCTAACCTTGGTCTTCCAAGTTGAATTGGCTTGAACCACAGTGATGGAGTATTGAGGGGTGTTTCTTTCCTCTTTAATTTGCACCAAAAACTTGACGATCGAGTTTGCGCTCCGCGAATTGGTTCGGGGGACTCAGGTTGCTCAAGTTGAAAGCTTCAATAGGACAGATTAGGGGCTGTCCACCTATCAACAAGGACTTCGGATCCGAACAGCGATGAATTTCCACACCAAACAATAGATAAATGAGGGCCGAACAGCAGTAATTTCGGCGGCAAAATAGCAGCAAAGTCGTCTCCGAACAACGGCAAATTCTGGATGTTGAAACAGCAGCTATACTGAGGACCCTTAATGTCGCTCTAGAATGTTGTGGATTGCTATGTGCGACTAGTGGCTTGTCAATGCATTTTGGTGATGGAGGCATTGCGAGGTGTTTGCCGACAAATACCCGTCTGGTCTCACCTTTCTTTCAATATCCCCCGTGTATCAATCTCTATGTGCCCCCCCCCCCCCCCCCCCCCCCCCCCCCTTTTATTATACTTGCAATCACAATGAAGAAAGAGGAAGCTTCCTCGTTGGAACTCCTCTATTGATGCTGGTCATGCATGGACTTTCTTTTTCCCCTTCCTAGCCTTTTCTTCTTTGGCCCGTTATGCAGACGTGATATATATTTTTTTTGTCTCCACCTTTTTCCTCTCTTTTCCTCTCACTTTTTCTTCAATCGAGATAGAGAGAGAGAGAGGCTCAACGAATGGGCCTCCCCACGTTCTTCTCCATCCCTTCTCTCGTGTATCACTCTTATGGTCATGTATCAGTTGAGTGGCCTCCCTTCTCTCTCTCCTTTTTTTTTGCATCCACTTTGGACTTATTCTTTCTCTCTTGCCTTTTTTGTTCCCACTCACCCTCCAACTTTTGCGTTTTTACCTTGCTCTCATCCTCGTGGTCTAGATCTTGTGAGCGCTTTCATGATGCAGAGAGACCCCTCGGATTGAGTGGCATGACCGGAAGAGAAGAGTGAGAACCCACTATTGTTGCTGTCCCTCTCTTTTTGCTTTTTGACTTTTCAGACTCCCAATGCATTGAGCTTCTTTTCGAGCATTTGGCCCGTCGAAGAGCATCCAAGGCCTCAACTTGTCCTTCCAGCTCATTTCAAGTGCAACTGCTTTCTTCTTGTGAATCAAAATTCTGAATTTTCTGAGCGATAGTCCATCATTTAAGCCTATATCCTCCGCCAATGATGCAAGATGCAATGCATGAGGAAATATTTTTGGTGAGAATTAATTCATAATTTTTATGCAATACATAAATCGAAATTAAAATTTAGGTGTCAACAGCTGCCCATCTTTGAGTGGAGGCTCGTAGAGGTTTCACTCAAAGACTAAATTGAACCTAAATTTTGACAATACAGATGATGATTAAAAATTTTTTGGGGCTTTTAATCCCATCTTCTATGCAAATGTAGAACTGTAAATAAACATGTGCTAAGACTTCTCCGCCCTGAAGAAATGGATTGGAGAATTTGCACATTGATACCATATGAAATACCTGTTTCAACCAGACACATCATAATGATGATGATTCCCTTGATTTCCAAGCTTCTTATGATTGCAAGGATCTCAAGTACTGTGGCCCTTATTCGTTACCTAAGATTTCCCTCTGATATGAGATAGCGCAAGATCTGAATGAAGGAATGTGCTTGAGTTATGGTTCAAGCTACACCATTTTGTCTCTTGGGACTACCATCATTTAATTAGGCCACCATGAGTCGGTAAAATGCCTCTCGAGACCACTATCGTTTAATAGGCTTTCGTGAGTAGGTAGAGGTAGGCCAAGATCACAAGAGCATGTCGATTGTGATTTGACAAAGATCAAGAGCAGAGCATGTCGATCGTGAGCTGATGAATATCTCATGAGAGCAGGTCGATCATAAGTTAGGTAAATATATAGATCGAGATCGTGAGAGTAGGTCGATCATGGCTTAATAAAGATAAAGAACAAGA
This sequence comes from Psidium friedrichsthalianum, assembly GCA_019149425.1. Lineage (NCBI taxonomy): Eukaryota > Viridiplantae > Streptophyta > Magnoliopsida > Myrtales > Myrtaceae > Psidium > Psidium friedrichsthalianum. The sequence goes on along the minus strand of JAGVVM010010335.1, from coordinate 9,704 downwards.
ACACGAGAGCAGGTTGATCATAAACTGATAAAGACCTCATGAGAACAAGTCGATCATGAGTTAGGTAATATCTAGATGAAGATCATGAGAGCAGGTCGATCATGGCTTGATAAAGATAGAGATCAAGAACACGAGAGCAGGTCAATCGTGAACTGATGAAGGCCTCATGAGAGCAAGTCGATCATGAGTTAGATAAAAGTGTCATGAGAGCAAGTCAGTCGTGACCAAATAAAGATCAATGACACAAGAGCAGGTCAATCATGAAATGATGAATATCTCATGAGAGCAAGTCGATCATGAGTTGAACTGAAAGATCAAAGCTGTCAAAAAAGTTACCTAGAATTTGTGATAAAGGACTCATGAGAGCATGTTGATCATGAGTTAGATAAAAGTGTCACGAGCGTAGGTTAGTCGTGAACTAAATAGAGATCAAGGACACGAGAGTAGGTCAATCGTGAATTGATGAATATCTCATGAGAGCAGGTCGATCATGAGTTGAACTGAAAATGTCAAAGCTGTCAGAAATGTTACCTGGATTTTTCTGATAAAGGCTTCATGGGACAATGTTGATCATGAGTTAGATAAAAGTGTCACGAGAGCAGGTCAGTCATAAACCAAATAAAGATCAAAGACACGAGACCAGGTTAATTGTGAACTGATGAATATCTCATGAAAGTAGGTCAATCATGAGTTATATAAATATCAAGATCAAGATTACGAGAGCATGTAGATCATGGCTTGATAAAGACAGAGATCAAGAACACGAGAGCAGGTCGATGGTGAACTGATAAAGACCTCATGAGAGTATGTTGATCATGAGTTAGATAAAAGTGTCACGAGAGTAGGTCAGTCGTGAACCGAATAAAGAGAAAGAACACTAAAGCAGGTCAATCGTGAACTGATGAATATCTCATAGAGCAGGTCGATCATGAGTTGAACTGAAAAGGTCAAAGTTGTTAGAAAAGTTACCTGGATTTCTGATAAATGCCTTATGAGAGCATGTTGATCATGACTTAGATAAAAGTATCACGAGAGCAGGTCAGTCGTAAACCAAATAATGATCAAAGACACAAGAGCAGATCAATATTAAACTGATGAATATCTCATGAGGGTAGGTCGATCATGAGTTGAATTGAAAAGGTCAAAGTTGTCAGAAGAGTTTCCTAGATCTTCTGGGCAAACAGTTTAAGGGATGGGCAAGCTGATTGCGTCATACCTGTCTTTTCACTTGAAAAGAGATTGAAGCAAATATGTGCATAAAACTAATGCAACATCATTTTTCCACAAAATCTAGTGAGCTTTTGCTTGCATTGTAAAGCTTCACTAGGATTTTATCGATAAGGAAACCTGTCTAATCCTTTTTGACAAATCCAATCAATATCGAACAAAAAACTTTCAGTTAGAAAGGACTTCTACTCCCTCTCATGAAAAGGCTTTTTTTTTTTGAAAACCTGACCATTGGTGCAGGTGTAAGTATCACTCGGATTTATCACCATCATGCTTGATAAAGGTTTGAGTATTCTCACAATTAGTATAACCAGACCAATCTGAGAGGTCTTCGCAAGGACTGAAATGTAGGCTTGGTCAAAGGTTTATCAAAGGGGACTCATAAGAGTCATTTGACTTTGAAATGGAAAGATATCATCATTTGCATCGAGTTTACAAGTCAAGAATCTTGTGACATGAGATAAAATAGTCTTGCTCGCACTTCTCCAACCAATACTTATAAACATTTGAAATTCTACATTAACTCAAGTGCCCTAAATCTGAAGAGACTTTGGTAAGGGTTGTAATGTAGTTTTGGGTAAGTCTAAAATGGAAGGCCTATTTATAACAAATGGGAGTGTACCATGAGAAAATTGGTGATCACCCATTCTTGATGCTTTTTCCACTGATTCTTGCTTTGGTACTTTTACTAGTTCCTTCTGAGAATTTGCCAAATATATTTCCTTTTGAGGAGCACATCAATTTTTGCCAAGGCTTTTCTCTCTCCTCTTTGATGATTTTTTTTTTTATCTTTGAGAGAAATCTTTTTTGAAAAGGAGGTTTTGCCTTCCTATATATATATATAGGAGAGACCCCATTTGATAGATTTTTTTGTGCACTTTCCTCAAAGATTTTTCTTCTAGGAGTTCTCTTGCTTTAAGTCATTTTAAATCTTCATCATTTATTCTTTTTTGTTGATGATTTTCACCTTTCATAATGGGATGATCACCAAGTACGTTTTTAAGAAATGAATCTTCCGCTCAAATGAGGTAAGCGAGGGATTAAAGTATGTAGGGATATGGAAGAAAATGCTCTTCATCATGTCTAAGGTACTCGAGCTAATACAAAATTCGCATGCAATAAACGTGCTTGAAGATTGATGCAAGTGAAAGTAAAAAAATTCTAACTATCTTGAGCCATTTTTGGGAATTTGCCCCAATGTGGGGTTTTTCCTGACAAGGGTAGGAAATGAATTCTCCATTCAAAGGGATTAACCAAAGGGCAACCTGCAGTATGTATCATAGAGTAAATGAATGCCTCTCATCATTTTAGTCGTCATACTTTTCGTGAGATAACCCATTACCTTGTAAGCACGGAATTTTCCACTCAACTCATTGGGGTTTGATATAGAGGACGTGTATAGAGATGGCTTACCTTTCATCGTCCTCACGTTCCTTATTCAATATGATCATTTTCATAGAATGGAACAGATTGCCTGATCATAAGCTTTTCCCCATTGAAGATTAGTGATACAGACAAAACCATGCATGAAATTTTGCAATATATGAGCACCTTTTAAGCATGCAGAATGTAGCAATGAATTGCGTAGCTTCATGAAAGACTCATGCATATTCTTAAAAAATGAACTATGCGAGTATGTTCAAATTTATGAGAAAAGTCCCAAGAATGGAGGACTATAGATTGTCCCTACATATGATTTAGCAAGTTTGAGAGTTTAATCCTTGGATTGGGAAAACTCGTTCTTGACTTTTGCCCTTGAATAAGGAAAAGCATATGTGAATGAGTCGAATGAAGACTTGAAACATTCCAACTTTTTAATGACAACAACGATCATGGTCCGTCGAATGCCCCTCCTGACTCTTCATCTAAGCTCATTGGGCAATTTTTCGGGTTGCTTTGAACCTCAATCAATTCTTCCTGGCTACTCGTAGGTTCATCATTTCATTCATTTTTTAAATGTAAACCCCTCTTGTCAAAAAGAAAAGAGCACACGTTAGTCATGAAATTAGAAAGGATAAATTGAGATCGATACTCAGTTACCCTTAACTTTGAGCTCGCCACATGGTGCTTTGTATTTTTCTTTTACCAGCTTCATCATTTGATTTCGCTTGATCGTGTATTCTTATCATCTTCCGAGTTACTTCAACCTATTCTCGTCTCCCATGCCATTAGTCACGCGGGACTGTAGGCGTTCATGGGGGCTTCCCTTCAATTTAAGGGCTAATTTTTAGATGACATAGTCTTATCGTACTGCATAGGATAAGCTCCAGTTTACGACGCCCTTGAGAGAAGTGACAATCTCCTGTCGAGTGTGCAATAGACTCAACTCATAATTGAAATAATTAAGAGTGAATCAAAACGATACAAAGTTATCCTTCTTTGAGCTCGCCTTGGCTTTTCACTTGTAATTTCCTTATTTGAAGCTATTTATCGAGTGGTAATGTCTATAAATTGATTTGCCCCAAGTTTTGTTCAATAAGAGAACCTCATATTTGGGTATGACTGTGCTCTCGAGATAGTTTGCAAACTCCTAAAAATGGAAGGAATTCATTTTAGAATTGGAGTAATTGAGGGTAGATCGAAACGATACATAGTTACCCTTTGAGCTTACGCGAACTTTTTACTTGCAATTTCTTTATTAGAGGATATTCAACACTTTGCTTCAATTAATTTCCCCGGTTTGATTTAGCAAATGATCCAAGTATCTAATAGGAGAAAGGAAAATCACTATTTTTTGCTCTTGAATTAATTTTAGATATCTAGAAAACAGAAAATATCTCGTGCAAAGGAATTTTGCATGAAACTATGCATTCGTTCAAGATTGGTTTTGCCTCCTTTGCAGGCTCTACAATGATCAGCTAGTTTCATTTTAAATGAAGTATGCATCGGCAATGTTAAAGGACTCGTGATCACTGGCTTCGAATACAGGCTCCGTATGAACATTACAGCCTCGGAGCTTCATCAACATCGAACTGGTTAATCATGGCGGTAAATTCGTCGTCAATGCTACTTGATTCGTGGTGATACATCCTCTTTTCCTCGGAAGGCATTAATAGTGGCCCCATAGGATCAGTCTTCTTGATTCTACTGGGAAATGACCCAACTCACCTCTCAAATGAGCATTTTCGATCCTCAGATGTTGCATTTCGTCGAGGGTGGTGAGGCCACCGCAGTTAAGGGAGGCTGGCAGTGTCAAAAGCTTCCCTATATCTCATGTTCTTTGCTTGGAGTTTTTCATTTTTACGCTCTTAGAAACTGGATTTCACGGCGTTTATATCAAGTCTTCACTTAGGTTTGCCTATTTGAAACCAAACTTGACTTGTGAAAGTTCCAGCCTTAGCTTAGCTTAGTTCATTTCTTTGTTTGTTATCTGGGTTAGGGCACTCTATGAAGAAATCTTCAAGCTTTGAGTTAAATACTGAGTATGGCGACGGTAACGCTTCCTTTGACTGTTGTCGTTGTCGTCATGTCTTTGTTGAGATCTTGGACGTTATTGGCAGAAGGTTCGAGTTTCATGGTCTCAATGCTGAACGTGGTCTCGAACTCTTCATCTCTCATATTTAGTAAGTAACAATAGCTCTTAAATATGTTGGGTTAAGACATCCTTGACTGGTTATTGGTCTCTCAAGGTTTGCTACTCTTCCTTGTATTTTCACTCTCTCTGAATTTTTTCTAAGCGACCGTGTATGCTTTAAAGCTCCCTTTTGAGCACGGATGAAGATTATAGGAGGACGCATATTTTAAGATTTAGGCGTGAATTCAAAAATTGTATCGCTTTCCCCAAGATTTTATCTTCCCAATTTTTTACCATATCTCTGGCTCGGTTTGTCTTCTTTTACCTTTTCATAGTAGTAGGGCCCCTATCATTATTTCTCCCGCCTGTCTCTAGCATGATTTTGCAGTGAGCTCTCACTCCTTCTACTAATGAAGATAAATTCTCTCTCCTTTTCTACTAAATTTGCCCTATCTCACACTCAAGTTGTTTTTTTCTTCTTCTTTTTCAAAGTGGTGGTATCCCCTCAAACTTTTTCGCAAAGATTTCAGATTTGCTTGGCTCGAGATTGCAGACTAGCAGTAGGCTCATGATTCATGGAGGATAGGAGATTTGAGCCAACAGGTTACACCGAAAGAAAAGGGCAAATACGGAAATTTGACCAACAGAGAATGGCACTGTGAAATCAATACTAAGCAAGCGAATTAAACTTTCGCATTTCACTCGTCTGCCTTGATTCTCTCCTCCGTCATTTCAACGATAATGGCCAATTTCCCACGCACATCTTCTCGGTCCGAAGTTATGGTCAAATGGGAGAGACTTTATCACCTTATTTGGCCGAGGCTATATTTACATAGCCCATCATCCGGGTGTTGAAGCTAAGATCTTCGATCTATTTAGAGACATAAGTGTTTCTTCGATCGAAGATACCAATTTAGAGAGGGAATACAAGGCGTCCCCAACCTTTTGATCAACTTTCTAGAGGTTTGACAGAACACCTACGAAACGATTACCCTAACTCGCATCGTGAAAGCTCACTATCAAGATCGATCTGAATGCTTAGAATCTACAGAACTCGTGGTTGTCCGCCACAAAGAAGGCCATCAAATCTGCTGGTGAACGGGCGTCGCTGTTGGTTCATGAGAGGGAGAAGTGGTAGAGCACTTAGCTTTGATCCAGACTTACTTCAAGCATCACTTAAGTGACATCGTGATGAAGTTTAGATGTGACTGACTAGAAGAGAGGCTCGAAGACCTAACGGTGAATATAGCCCTCGAGAGATCCTTGACTCGAGAATTTGAAACTACTGTTGAACATCATGAGGCCAACGCAGCTAGGCAGAAAGTAGAAATGCGATCACCTATTCTTTAAGCTTGTGGATCTCGAATCTCAGACCGCTTGGTGTAGGCAGAGCATTAACTGTATAGAGAGTCAGTTGAACTTTTTGTGATGCTTATTAGGGCTCAATTTGATTTTACTTTTCCCCCCTAGTAACTTGTTGTAAGGTTCATGATGTATGGAATGAAAGGAAAGTTTCATATGTTTATGCTTTAATCTTCTCGTCATCTCTTTTTCCACCATAGCATGATAGACAACTTAAGGCACTTCTCATTCACAGATTAAGGAATGAAATTCAGAATCCGCTTGAGTAAAAATAAGCATAATACTTCTTTAACAGAATCAGAGTTGACTAAGCTAGAGAAAATATGACCATCCATCTCAGCTAGGATCAGAGCACTCCTGGAGCACCTTCTTTAGGACATATGAGCTGCTATAATTCGGAGTGAACTTCCCTTCTGGAAGAGGGACTATTGGCAGTAACCTTCGTAGGATGAGGTCATTCACCTGAAAATGTCGAGGCTTAACATTCTTATTGAAGAACTTAGTAATTCTTTGTTGATAACACTGGCCATGGCATAAAGTCTTTAGTCGTTTCTCATGATCATCATATTCAATGGTCTAACCTCTACTATATTTAATCAGCCTCTATCAATTGTGCTTCCAAAAGAATACGTAGCGAAGGTATCTCTACCTCAACTGGTAGGACTGCCTCCATTCCGTATACAAGGAGTATGGAATTGCTTCCTATGGACATTCAGATAGAAGTTTGATATATCACGAGTACAAAGGTAATCTCTCATGCCAATCATGATAATTCTCAACCGTTTTAGCCAAGACCTTCTTGATATTCTTGTTAGCTGCTTCAAACAATGATATTGAGAACACTAAAGAAGGATTCGACGACGGCCCCCACTGGCCACGTAAGACTCACTCGTGACCGCTGTGTAAATTATTATACATATGACCACCCGATCAGTGTGCCAATAAGTGAGTGGTACTCATAGTGTCGGCAGAAATGCCCTCTAGGTCTGCAAGAATGCCCTATTTGTATCGCTCAATAATAGACACCAGCTCCCGGAGTCCTATTAAAGAGTCGAAACCTCCATGAGTTTATAAATCTCTCTCCTTTGCTACCTCAGGGTTATCAGCAAGGACATTGGCTATTACCCGTCCTTTCGTGTTCCCACAGGTCATTTGATTGAGCCCGCCTACTTCTTTGTGGTTCTCTAATAATTGTGGCAACGGGTCAAGTTGTCAATTAAATCTGGCATGTTTTTCATCATCAATGAGCACAATTTGCGCCGCCTAGGCACCTATGATTTCCTGTTAAAAGTAGAGTAAGTAATGAGTATGTTAACCCAAGAGAGGTCAGTCCATGACTCCTGCATGGTCTAACTTTATTTTTCATTTTTATAGAAAATTAGATAAACTTTCCTAAGAAGACAGGGTGAATTTCTCAGAAAAAAGTTTCTTACAATTTTATAACTTGAAAAAAAAATGTGATAAAGTCCTTTGGCATTTAGCGAATTCCCCGAATGAATTTCTTCTTTTATCACAATGAATTTTCAAGAGTAAATTTGTCAAGAAAATCTTGTATCCATTGAAGAAGGAAAGATGTGACAAAATCTTTTTTTGATCACAAAATTTCCCGAAGGGATTTTTTTCGTATTATCTTTCAGAAATGACACACCAATTTGATTTTTATTTTTATTTTTTGAAAAAATGACCATGATGTTAAGTTTAAAATTTGACTTAACACCTAACATGGAACCGGCCCACAAATAAAGACAACAAGGTAACGTAGGAACTTACTTCAACTTGAAAGAAAAGAAAATTATAAACAATCACATAGACATGCACATGAATTGGGATTTAAATCTTAATCTATCACCTAAAGTTACCAAATGAAGTTTAATGGACGAAACAACACATGTCGCAACCTCGTGCGCAATCATCATGACTAGTCACAGCCTCGCATAACAATAGTCATGATAGTCAGGTCCATCCACTTAGGCTTAGTCGTCGATCGGACAAAGGCAACGCCCATTGGATTAAGCCTCACGCGCTATTGATAGGAACGACCCTGAGCCATTTTTGGAAAAAATTTCGGGATTCAAATGGATAAACTTTAGCGAAGCCTTATCGCCAAGGTTAAAGAACCATCTAAATACAATCTTTAAAAAACTATGTGTAAGCAAGCGTCGGTCCACAGGTTGTGTGCAGTGTAATGCAAATACTGTAAACACTTATGCGCGAATTAAATGCAAACAATGGCTGTAATGGTCAAAAATAAATCACAATTCTCCATACACCAAGCACCCAAAAGAAAAAAATAGAATTAAAAACAAAATAAGGATGTGAAGCGACAAAATCCTCCTCTTAGACCGCCCATCGCCAAAATCATTTATACACCCTAAAAATGAGAATCTAACCATGTCAAATCAAAATGAAATTCATGAAATTTTTTGGCTTAAGTTATCTTTAAATGTTTTTGCAAAAAATCATTTTTAGTCCCCCAGCGAACGTCGCCATAGCTGTCGACGACCCCTAAAAAAAATGGGCATCACGATTTTAGGTTAATGTGAACCAAATAATAATTAAATCAATTAATTTATAGCTCGAACCCTCCAAATTCGACCAAATCGTGACTTTTGGTCAAATGATTATCTTACAAAAAGATTTATTTTGGGCGTCGCCCAATAATCATTTGGGGTAAGTTGATTAGGACACTAAATAAAGTATTGAAAGAATATTTATCCTACGAACCACGAGATCAATGGTTCGGAGACTAGTTACATTAATTTTTTTCAATTAATGCCCTTTCAATACCAATTTCATGAAAAAAAAGTTTTTGGGGGGATGATTAAGAAAGGTTGGGTCAAACTGAAGCAGAAGTGGTAAATGGTCAATTTTTCAGGCTGGGAAGTGAAAAATAGGTAAAACCAATTGAAGTGGTCATTTCCCTATTTTTAACATTTTTGAGATGGTTTTTTTGAAATTTTTCTGAGTTTTCTGGGACTTTTTTTCTATTTTTTATGATTTTTATGATTTTTTCCTTTTTGGAATTTTTATTGACTTTACAATATTTATATTTTAGTTTTTTTTTGGATCGGGTCGGATGTTAAAAACTAAACCAAGATGAACGCGAAGGCTCGTCCCTAACCCACGCGGGTTTATGACCGAATTCAAAACGACTCTATTTTGAGTAAAAATATATTTTTGAAAATATTTTTCATTTTGAAAAATGGGCGGCTGAGCAGAAGCACGTCAGCACACCTCATCCGTTGACTAGTCAAAAACTCTGTGATGGTCAAACATTCGAAAAGGTTGAAGAAGATCACCGACGGCCGAGAACACTTTCCGGCCATATCCAACGGTGAGAGCTTTCTCCGATTGCGGGGTGATCTTGGTATAGTGAATAATGCCTCGAGAGGCATAACATATCCAAGATTAGCAGATTTAACAGTAGAAACTACTTGAAAAAAGCACGAACACATTCAGTCATGGAGATTTAGAGAAAGCATTACACAATAATCAATCCATTCCGACATAACAGCAAGTTATATGGAGTTAAGGAAGATACCCAAGGTCTCGTTTACTCCAATCGCCTTCACCCAAGCCGCAGCCAAGACCCCACGCATCT
>JAGVVM010010334.1:0-14492 GCA_019149425.1 Psidium friedrichsthalianum | reverse complement strand
TTCTTGTTCATAAGACCAAGCAAAGGTGACCAAAATGACTCAAATGCGCATCCGAATGAGGAAGCTTGCTCTGAAAACTAGGTTCAAACCCCTTCAGCTCGGCTGCTCTCACGTAGCATGTGTTTTTATGATAAACTAATTTTCTTAATCTTCTCTGTGGCTATTTGATGCACTCGTCAATTTAATTGGTAATATGCTGATTATAGTTGTGTGTCATCTGGAGTTTGCTGTTGCTCTTAACTTTTAAGTCTTCATATTTTTGCTCAGATGTGAAAAAAAAAAAAGAAGCTATTTGTTCAAGTGAATGTATTCATGTCACATTTGGCGATATGACGAATCTATTTGTCAAACAATGTATCTTTAGCATCAATATTCCAGGTTTCCTACAATTCTCTTACTCATGTTTCTCTACAGCTCTCTTATGTCAATTTCAGTTTCTTCGAAATTCTGTAATCTTATGTGTGGCCGTATGCTTATATTGTGATTGTAAAATCCCAAGTCACAAGGTGTGCATTTGCATTTGTTTTGTGAAACCCCTTGTTCAAGAACTTGCAGTGGACATTGCTCTTAGTGATGCTTGGATTGGTCCTTGGGGGCATCTTCTCTGTTTCAGCTTTGTACTTCATCATGCCTTTCTTTCCTAATAGGGAAAAGATTATGACGACACCGAGGAAAGAAAAGAAGAGAGAGGCTAGAAGGGAGGAAAAAGCAGAAAAGGCAGCAGTTTTGGAAAAGGTTGGTGGGGTTCACCTTTATAACCACGGAAGTGCTTCACCCATTATGTCACCCAAGATTTTTAATTATTGTTGGCTTTGCTGCAGAATATTGAGAAAGAGCTATTAGAACGCCTAAGGAAAGGAGTGTATGGTGATATCTACAATTACCCAGTCAAAGAGTATGAAAAGTCCTTGAGATGGATTCATTGCAGGCTGCCAATGAAGATGAAGAGGAGGTATACTATTTTTTCTTTAACACATGTTACTCTTGTTGTTCGAGAAGGTACCTATGGCTCCAATAAAACAGTATTTCTGTATGAAATGTGCAGAAGTTTGACATTCTTGCTAGAGTTTATCATTTGATGATTATGCAATCGGAATTTCTGGAATGAGCAGGAACCTGAGATAGAGTATGTAGAAGGTTACGATGGACTTGAGGAAGAACTAGAAGATGATATTGAAGATTTTGGTGTCTTGCTATGAATAGAGTTCGTGCAATTGGTGACAATGGCGAAGGTTCTTTCTTACCTAAATAAAACGTGTTCGCTTAATGTTCGAATATTCATGTGATCATTTTTTTCAAGAGCTGTTATTTTTTTTTCCGTTATTTATGTTTTCTTGCTGCATTACATTTTACTTTGCTTCATTCCCTTAAAAATCGCATGAGATGAGAAGTTCCTAGAGGACTTATCCTGGATCAAAGTAGTGGAGCTAATTAATTTTTTGATTCAGATGAAGACGGTGATGAAGATGAAGATGATGATGCAGGAGCTGACCGGAAGAGGGGAAGAAAAGAATCCTCCTTGGCTTTAAGAAAGGTTGAGAAAGGTGATGCTGGTTCTAAGCCCAAGAAAAGAGCTAAGGTCTCATTGAGGTGAGTGCATCATTAAAGTTAGATTGCTGTCAAATAAACCTTGTGAATTATAAGTATGTGTTGTATTAGTATGTGACAAAAATTAAGTTCAGTTGCCGAGGAATGAGAATTTTCTATTAGTAGTGACAAATTTATAGTTCAGCTTTGTTGTATACATGGAATCACTTGGTAAAGAAGTGTGTTAACTAGTCTCCAATGCTTTTGAGTGGCATCATGCCATGCCCAACCTACATCCTTCCAATATTTTCTCATCAAAATCCTGTAAATCATGATTGTACTTGAGTGTTCGTCCTTTCTTGGGGTTTTTTTTTCTTCTTAGCAGAAATGAAAGCATTTTAGGTTAGATTTCAATAATTATGATGACACCATCTTTCATGAGGAGAAAAGTAGCAAAGGTAATTCAACCACTCCTTGGAGGCTGTCTTGATAGGATTATGCCATATGCATGTGATGGATAAGCAACTTTTTCTCTACGCTGATGTCTAGTGAAGGATGCAACGGATGGTGCTTACTACTGTTCTGTGCAAAGTTGCTTTGGTTGTTTATGGTACAGTAGCAGAATTGTTGTTCGCGGTAACTTTGATTAGGCTATAGTAACTTTACTTAGGCTATCAAGAGGTGCATGGTTCCGTGATTTATGCTGGGCTCTCCTTCAGTCTCACCTAGTGTGGGCACAATTCACACATCTTAGGATGTTTTCCTGTTCCATGGACCCTTGTGGATGTGGTTCTCCATTTAGAGTGTTGTTGGGGAAGGGAGCAAAAGAGTGGGGAAGAGGGTCTTCATTAGCTCTGAGGATGGGTTTGATTACAGGATTAGTCAGACATTGAGTGCGTGCCATATAGTCAGGATGGTAAAATGAATTTAGTCTCTGTTATTGGGTTGAGGGCAAATTCTATTCATGTTTTCCTTTGCATCTATATATGGTCAAATATACTTGGAAGGAAATTGTTTTCTCAGTTCGTTATGGAAATTGGCTTGTTCCTTTTGTAGGTTGGTATTGAGTCAGTGCTGTGTCGGTCCAGGATTATTTACCCCACAGTAAGCAGCAAATGCCCACATAGAATCAATTAGTTTTTCCTACTCTTCTTGAGATTTCTGTTAGAGATGTCCAAATGCTATTTTCACGAACTATACTAGTAAGAATTATAATAATGAGATTGTCAAAGGTGATTATTATGTCTGCGCTTGTTCTTTTTATTATGTGTGTACAATTTATAGAAGGATCTCATGCCAATATCATTGTCTGAAACCAGTTCTTTTGATGGCAGGTTGAGCATGAAGATGCTGATGAAAGACAAACTGCAGTTCATTGAGGGCTTGCTCCGAACAGTCTTGTTTCTGTCTGGCCTGGTAACCCAGATGGGGACGACTGCATCGGCTTCGAAAGTGTATGGCATGCTTTTCAGAGTAGCACAAAAAAGGTTACCGCAAAGTTTTGACAGAAATTAATGGCAGTTCTGTGTAATGTATTTAATCTATGTTCCGCTTCTCCCCGACGCGCTCGTTATCTTTTTAAGAAAGGGGTATTATCGGTCATGAAAAGACGGACCCTAATGAGCAGAGAACCAACATCTAATGGATGCATGTTGCACCAGTAGTTTCCTAGTGACCTATGTTTTTACAATTGGCTTTAATAGATAGGTTGAGAACTACGTTGTTCCTGAACTCCTCTTCAATTTTTTCATATGTAACCTAGAATTGATTTCCTTTTTCTCCAGTGGAAATTACCACATTGAATTAATGCGTTATATCCTCTTGTATTTGAGGTTGAATGGTTGGAGTTTATGAGCATATATAGCTATTGAGTATGGAATCCTAGATTTGTTTTCGTATTAAGTATTAAAAGAGTTTAAACGTAACAGTATGTTTCCATTTTTAGACCTGAGAGGAAAAGGTTCAATATAAATAAGGTAGGTATTATGATGCCGCAAAACAAAAGAAGCATTGCCTTCCCAAATTTAATCCTTTGAGATGCTCTCTTGGCGGCGATGAACGAGTACGAGATACTCCAGCATCAAGCTCATGGGGATCACGTCTCGGGACTCAGAACAGTCTTGAGTATGTTCTTTGTCCGATCCGGCATTGGGTCATAACTCATGGAGATCATGCCCCGAGGCTTAAATTTAAGTCATGAATATTCTTTACGCGGGTTCTCTATCGTATTGTACTTTATGCCTTTCGATACTTTTGAGTGTTTTCTGACAAAAAAAAAAAATTACTTGAGTATTTAATCTTCGCGCTTTTATCACATTGGTTGTTCTTTTTTGGGTTAATATCACCAAAAATTTCAAATTAATACACATGTGACAAATTTTCTTCAAACTATGTTTTTTACCATTAAAAATTTCAAATTGGCATACATGTGATAAATTTACCCCAAACTGGTACAACTATGACAAATTTACCCTTTATTAGTTTCTGTTAAATTTTATTGTTAAATTATTGAGTTGGATAACATATAGCAATTGTCGGTTGTGTACATTACCTTTTGTTTGTTACAATGTATCAATTGTTTTTTTTTTTTTTTGTGATATTAACTCAATTTAACGAAAATTAACAGAATGTCAATTTGTCATATATGTACTAGTTTGGGATTTTTTGTATGAAAAAAATTAGTTTGAGGTAAATTTGTCACAATTGTACCAGTTTATAGTTTTTGGTGGCCAAAAAAAAAAGTTTGGGGTAAATTTTCATAAGTATACCAATTTGAAGTTTTTGGTAGTCAAAAAATTAGTTTGAGATAAATTTATTATAAGCATATCAATTTGGGATTTTTCGTGATATTAACTCTTTTTTTTTGTAGAATGTTTAATAGAAACTATTAGTATAACCAAGTTTCCGATCTAGAAAACCTATGGCTACTTAGGAAGTAAGGATTTGGGAAAGCCCATGTCTCATCGAGAGCCGTCGGCTCGCCCTTTGGGCATTGCATCTAAATCCATCCTTTCTCTGACCGCGTTGGCTAGGGTCACGATAACTGTACTCCGCTGCATTTTTGTGTACACTAGTTATCTCGGTGGAGTCAAATTCTTGGTTGGGGAATTCCTCACGATGGATTTAAATTGGAATGGTCACAGCACGATACACTATTTGTTTAAATCTCTCCACGGTCTATAGTTACTTGAAGGTGTAAGGCCACGACTTTTTTCTTGCTTAATCATCCGCCACTTGCAGAGGTTGGAGCACCTAGGAGTGGAGAATTAGCTATTTGCGAGCCATCTGGTCAGAGACAGGCGAAAGAAATGGAACCGCCAGAAGTGGACAGACTCAAGGACAAGGACGATAGCCGCATGGTCGTGACTGCCCTCGTCGCCGCCATGAGTTTCACTTCTGGTTTCGCCACTTACGGAGGATACAACGGGTCTGAACTACATGCCGGTATCGTCATACTGCTCAAGAAAGCTATGGACGTTGTCTTTGTGATCTGCAACACCATTCCATGTATAGCTCGATCATCACACTCGTGATCCTCCAGTGTCTCAGATAAACGATCCTTACACGGTGCGAAACGCCTTGTTGAAAGCGAGGCTCCCGTTGCTGATGGCTCTCGCAGCAGGCGTCTATGTGACCGCGATCAAACTTGCCTGGCTTGCCATTGTCATTTGGTCATGGGAAAGGTTGCTGCCTTCATCATCTTGAGTGTCTCATGTTGTATGTCCCGCTTGGGTGCGCTAATCCACTCGTTCGTTGCTTCACCGACTTAATTGTTGCCCCTGTTATTTCGATATCGGGGAGATTGACTACTGGGAATGCGGTACCTGGGCGAGCAGCCACATCTCCAGGTGGCACTTGTGCCGTTAATATCCGTCTCCACCTGAATAGATGATTAGCCTGCAGAGTCGATCTTCTCTTAGAAACCATGAACGTCTTGCTTATCATTTACCAGGTCATTAGCTTAGCGCTTGTTTGATTTGGTTAGTCAATGTCTAGTAACAATTGATTGTGTCTGCAATTTTTAGTAATCCAAATTGTCCTACCACGTCCTCATTTTGGTGAATATGAATTTCCAGTGCGTCATTGATAGACACCCATTTCGGTTATTACTTTCGATCTGTTGCAGGAGAAAGCCGCAATCAGGAGTGATCAGAAAAACTGAGGATCGGTAAATTGACCTGAACCAAACTAACCAAGTTGGTGTTTTTTAAGGTCAGAACTGCCTCTTCAAGAGATCTTTTGTTGAAGAAGGGAATTGATCTTTGGGGATGGTGGTTGCCAAGCCGATATAGGTAGAGACAGCGAAATCAGCTTGACCAAATCATCTGATGGTGGTTGCCTAATTCCGTTTGATACTACCGAATGACAAGGACGGAGGAAATGGAGTGGAAAAAAGAAAGGCATAGAATGCAATCTATTAGGATGACGATGGTCATTCCTTTGTTTGGTTTAAGCATGAACGGAACGGAATAAGGATTCTTTTGTTCGATTGTAAGACAAATTCTGGAATAGAATGGATGGAAATCATCAAAAATTGAAATTTATTCAAACTTCTTTTTGGTAATTTAATGAAATAATATTCTAAAACATAAAGATCAATCAAGATCTTTTATTAAAAAACATTAGGTACTTTCATATAATATACTATTAAGACAAATTAACATAAAGAAATAACCAGTAATATGCACAAACAGTGTAGTAATTCAATAAATTTATTATCTAACGCAGTATTTATAGTACCTATTAATTTAATATTCACAACATTTATTAATGATTGACTTATTTTAATTAATAAATTAATATTAACTATAAATTTTCTATTTTTCAGAGGTGAAGGAATGCCCATCTTATTTGGAATGGGCATTCCTTTTCATGATCTTGGTCCAAACATAGGAATTGGGATTCAACCTCAAATGGGCATTCTATTCTTGTTTGATTCCTTTGCACCAAACAGTGTTTAAGTAAGGTATCTCATAATATTCGAAGTCTCACACTGGATGAGAGAAAACTTGTAGAGTAATTCATAAGTCGAGATCTGCATTACATGGAATCACCTTAAACACTCTTTTTAGAGCTTGTCGCGTGATTGCAAGCCAAGTCGAGAGAATAAAATGTGCGGTCTCACAGTCCACTTTTGTTTTTTTTTTTTTTTGGGTCGAAGTGGAGTCCACATTTTTTTTTTTGGGTCGAAAAGTGAAAAAGAGGAAAATATGATACTTCTTAGAGGAACCTGTCTCAACTTCTCTTAAATGCTAAAATGTTGCCTTTCTATGACTAACTATATATTTACAACGTCATTGGGATGATATATTTAGGTATGTCCCCTTAGAAATTGTCCATTAAATCTAAGATTAATACCCCAAAAACCCCAAAATTGATACATCTGTGACAAATTTACTTCAAATTAATTTTTGGATCACCAAAATATCACAAACTGATACACGTGTGACCATTTACTCTTCGTTAGCTTCTGTCAAATTTTCTATTAAATGCTGAGTTGGATGACTCGCGCTAGTTAGGGTTAATACTACAAAAAATCATAAATTGGTACAAATAAATTTACCCTCAAACTAATTTTTGGGTAACAAAAAATTTTAAACTAGTACACGCGTGACACAGATACCTTCCGTTAGCTTCCGTCAAATTTCACTGCCAAATTGTTGAATTGAACGACACATGACAATAACTCAATCGATGTGGCAAATCCATGTGAAAATCCAACTTAGGAATTTGACTGTAAAATTCAATCGAAGCTAACAGAAGGTAAATGTTTCACATATATATTAGTTTGAGATTTTTGATGACTCAAAAATTAATTTGGGATAAATTTTTCATAAATATGTCAGTTTACAATTTTTCGTGATATTAACCCTTGAATCTAATAGACTAATTTAAAAAAAAAATCAAGATTTGATGCAAATCTTGGGGGACCTACCATTTTAGAGATTAAGAATGTGTCTGAATAAAAAGTAAAAGAAAATATTTTTTTATGAACACATAATTCTAAACAAGGAGGTCCTTGCTACATTTGTATTATTGGGGTGTGGTTTATACTCCCCATCGATGGAAGACACATGAAAATAGTATGAGAATGATTAGCACTGTGAAAGAACTGCTGAAAAAATAGTTTGAGATGGAAGATCTATGCCCAACAAACTTCATTTTTGGCATGCAGATAAAAAGAGAGTGTGAGAATGAGAAGTTGTAGCTAAGTCAGAAGAAATATGTTAAAAATTTTTAATATGACAAAATGGTAACTAGTGAAAACCCCCGTGTTCACAAGTTCCAAGTTATCAGTGCTCCAATATCCCAAGACGAAAGAGGAAGCTGAAGAGATAACAGTAGTTCCATATGTAAGTACAGCTGGGAGCTTGATATATGCGATGAAAGTATTGAGTAGATATTGCTCAAGCTATTGAAGTATTGAACATATATATGTCCAATTCACGGGAAAGAGCATTGGATGACAACAAAGTGGAGCAAACTGGGTATTTCGTTTTCTTCGCGATACATCTAACTTTGAGCTACGTTATGAAGGCATGAAAAGCTCAAAGACAGCAAGAGAGCAAGAGTTAGAATTAAGTGTTTTGGTGATGCTGATTGGGGAGGTGACATTGATAGAAGGAGGTCAACCAACGCCCCCGAGCCGTCAAAAGGGCTTCATAGTTTGAGCTCATATTTCTTATTGGTAATTTGGGCTTTGACCCATGAATAGCTACTTTTATATATATTCTTTTTTTTTTTTTTGTAATTGAGAGTTGTAACGAGAAGTGGGAGGTGTTAATTATAATGGAATTCTCTACTGGACGTAACTTTAGTTTAAGGGTGAACCAAGATAAAATCTCATGTCTTGATTTCTCTTTCTTGCTTTATTGTTTTTCTTCGTTGTAATTGTGCGTCGAATCCTAACATGAATAACAAGTTTTCCCCATGATGGTGGCTTATGCGCATGGCAATATTTCTGCTCTAGAAATCAACTTTTAGCAAGAAGTTGATTGTTTCTACTTCTCGAGAGAAGTAAATTGCTTTTATTTCTTCAAGTAGCTCTAAAACTACTTCTAAAGCAAAAAAAAAAAAAAAAAATCGGAAGTAGAAAAATGAAGTTGCTAATTAAATGGTTTTCTACTTTAAAAGTAGAAAATTGAAGTCATGTAACTAAACGAATTTTTGCTCTAGAAATTACATTATCAAACTGATTTCTGCTGTAAAAACAGAAATGCTACTCCAAAAATATTGTCATATGCACCGTTACACTTAAAGGACAAAAAAGGACAAAGAAGAAATAATGTACGGACCAATCAATTTAAGCTTTTCCTTTTAAATACTCTTGCGAGCCAATCGATTCTTTGACTAAAGGAACTCTCGTCTTTTCTCTTTTCTACAATTCGTCGCTTTGGAACTGGATGTTTGTTCGACGTGAAGGTGAAATATCTATAACTTTTTAAAATACATTAAATTTGTAAATGATACCTAGAACTTTGACAAGAAAGTGGGTTTTTGCAATTTCTTTAATTTTTTTTTTCTTTTGGGCTTTTCTTATTTCTGCTCCTCCTAAGAAACATCGAAGGATATGGCGGTACCCTCGGTCGATTATCCATCCATAAAGAAGATAAAGAGACGTAGACTGGACGCCCATTTAATATTGAGATAATGGAACAAATTGTTCTTGAACTTTGATCAAATATGCAATGTGATCCTTAAACTTTTAATTTGACCAACATAATCCTTGAATTTTAGTCCAATGTGTAATATGATCCCCGAACTTTTAATTTGACCAATATGGTCCATAAACTTTTGGAACATGTTCAACTTAGTCCCTAAATTATAGAAAGATGTTTAATGTAGTTCTTCCATTAATTTAAGTTCATGGACGATTTTGAACGTTTTCTTATAGTTCGGGGGTTTAGTTGAACATGTTCGAAAAGTATGGGGATCACGTTAAACAAATTAAAAGTTCAGGGACCACATTATACATTGGGCTAAAGTTCAGGGACCATTTTGGCCAAATTAAAAATTTATGGATCACATTATATATTAGATCAAAATTCAGGGATAATTTGTATCATGTTTCTTTTAACGTTAACACGACCGCAAAATATGGTTTTTTTTTTTTTTGGGGAGGTTGGGGGGGGGGGGTGTGTTTAACTCGACTTGGTCGCTATAACCCTGCTGAGTTTGATTGTTAGGACCCCAGGGGCATTTATCAAAGTCACATTCCTAGTCGCACACGCAGAGATGGATGACCAGGAGATGTGGGAGCAGAGAAGGCAGAGACTGGAGGCGTTAATCGGGGCCAACCCGAGCCAGCAACAGCAAGATCCTGCACAACCCGACCAGATAATCGATCCTCTGCTATACACGGCCGCGAAGGAAGGGGACGTCGACAAATTCATCAAAGCCCTGGAGGATCATTGCGCCAAGAAAGCAGTGCCGTTGCCCGTTGTTCTCCAGCAGCGCAGCCCCACCGGGAACACGCTGCTTCACGCTGCGGCAGGTATGTTAAAGAGGGTGTGACCATAAGATTTACATTTTTGTTCTGCGCATTCTAAAATGTTCGCAACATTCGCACCCAAATTAACCTGGCATCAATGGAAAACAGAGAGTGATGATATTGTCAGAGCGATCATCGATTTCATCCCTGAGGACTGGACCTTTTGGGCGAACCACAGCTCCGCTGCACATTGCAGGTAGAGCCGGGAAAACTGGTGCGGTGGAGCTTCTCCTTCCCCTTCCCCGAGCGAAGCCAAGAGACATCGACAACAGTGGCAACTCCGCTCTGCACGAGGCCGTGAGGAATCGCCGTTACGAGGTGATCTGTCGGCTGGTAAGTAGAGACCCCACTCCGCTGTATTATTCGAATAACGAAAGCAAGTCTCCGTGGTGCGTAGCAGTCGAAACAGGGGACTTGGAGGTTCTCAAGCTCTTGCTGGAAGCGCCAAACCCAGTCGAAATATGGTACTTGCACCCCGAGATTTTGAAGATCTTGCTGGAAGTGCCAAACCCAGCCGAAGCAGCCGTCTTGGACTTGGAAATGCGCAAGGACGATCTCTGATTTATGATTCCCCGTTACTTCGGCATGCCACCTGCTCATGTCGCTATTATGTACCAGAAAATGGGTAAAACCCTACTTTCAAGCTCTCGCATATTCTTCTTGCGTTCATCCCAAAATGATTAACTTCTTGCGTTGGATCTAGATATGCTGACAGAGATGTGGAAAAGGAAGCCAGGGCTATTTCGGTTGATAGACAATGGATGCGGCACTCCGCTTCATTTTGCGGCTTACACCAATTATCTCGATGGAGTCAAGTTCCTGATCGAGAAGTTCCCGACGAGCACCCTGGAGCGAGACGAGGAGGGCTATCTTCCCATCCATGTCGCTTGCACCATGGATCACGTCTGGATCGTCCAGGAGCTACTTCGGCAATGGCCGGACCCTGCGGAGTTCCTAGCTGGACGAGGAGAAACCATTCTTCATGTGTTGGCATGGTGCGGATGCATTTCGACTGCCGAGTACATACTGAAAAGTCCCGAATTCGGTCACCTCATAAACGCGAGAGATGACAACGAGAACACACCTCTGCATCTCGCCGCGTTGTGCAGCAACCTTTGGTCTTGCTTCTTCTTGCACGAGGCAGAAGAATTGATCTTAAGCTGGTAAATGTGGATAACATGACGGCTTTAGACGTGGTAGACCAGGAGACGATAGAAATGGATTCTCCACTTCGGACGGTACGAACTTCTACACTTCATCAGGGATAGACCTTGACCATAAAGTAGTGAGACATGTGAATTAGTGTGCTTTCAGCCAGATCTGTAATAGTATTTTGGTTTCTTTGTTTATTCTTTGACTCGCTACTTGCAGAGGTTAACGCAGATAATTTAGGCATCTGCTGGAACATCGAGAAGCGGAGAATTAGCCATCTGCAACCCGACCAGTCAGAGCCTAGGGAAACAAATAAAGCCACCGTACTTGGGGAGACTCATGGAGGAGGCAAATACTCGCATGGTCGTGGCGGCGCTCATGGCAGGCATGACTTTCGTTTCTAGTATTCAGGTTCCTGGAGGATATAAGGGTTTTGACCCAGATGCTGGAATCGCTGTATTGCTCCACAAAGCCATATACAATGTCTTTGTGATCTGCAACTGCATCGCCATGTATAGCTCGATCATCACGCTCGTGATCCTCCTCTAGACACAAATCAATGATCCTTACGTGGTACAAAATGCCCTTTCAAAGTCGAGACTCCCGTTGTTGATAACTCTTGCAGCAATGCCTTTGGCATTCACGGCGGGCGTCTACGTGAGCGTAACCAGACTTGCTTGGCTTGTGGTCGTCGTCTTGGTCTTGAGATCCGTCGCCCTCTTCGTTATCTTGATTTTCTACCTCCTGCTGTATTATCCGGCTTGGGTGCAAGTGCAACCCTCCTCTCGTTCGCCGCTTCGCCGACATAATCATCGGTGTGGGTATTTCCATGTCAGGGAGTGTGACAGTAGCTTCGATGTCGAGGAGTGTGACAGCAGCTACGTATCTCGGTACCCGTCGTGTCTCTAATATACGCAGCCTCTACTAGAGAAGTTAGCACCCTACATGAATCTATTACGTTCCGCCAATTATGTATCCATGTCCGTACCTTTAGCTGCCCTTTAGTTACATTAGCTGCTGCTAGTGTTTCGGTTTGGCTAGCCTACCTGTCTGTCATACGAATTAGTGATGTCAATTTACCTATGAATTTATTTATGCTCGTCTATAATATAGAGTCTCATATATATTAAGTCAAGCCAAATCTGGGCTCGGCCAAGCTCTCTTAGAGGTGACAGTGGCTAGGGAACTTCGAACTAGCAGGCTCTTGGCTCCAGCCGGCTGGAGGCAGTGGCCGATGCCATAGTTGTTCATCAGGAAGAAGATGAACCAACAATTTTTTTAAAAAATAATATTAAAAATTACCCCTTCAATGTTGGTCAGGTCCATGTCAGCTCCCGCCGATCAAAATTGATCGGATGGACTAAATCGGCACAAATAAAAAAGGTTTAAGACTGAATTGTACCAAAAAAAATATTTAGGACTAAATTGACACAAATGCAAAAGATTTAGGATTGAATTGGCAAAATTGAAAGTTTTAAGACTGAATTGAAAAAAAGTGCAATACTCCTCAAAAAGATATTATATGAACCATGCCATAAGAACCTGTCTCAACATTTCTTTAATGCTATAATCCCCCATTTCCACAAGTTATGTTCACGTCATCATTGAGACTTGGGACTATTAGGTGTATGCCCTAAAGCAATCATGTAATTATTGTGAATTGGGCATTTTGTTATACTTTCAATCTTATCAATGATAAAGACGTGTTCATTCATTTTGTCCAATTGCTTTAAATGAATAAGTTCATAAGATCAGTTATGACTGAATCAATTCTTGAGACATTGATAATATATGTGACAGGTTTATAGTTAGACTCGATCTTTTAAACTGTTCCCGATCAATGGATCATTGAGTGGATGCCGATAATCCTGTTGAGGCCAGTGCGCTCTGAACTTCACTATTGAGTATTGGATACTCAATGGGATGATGAGTCGCAAGTCATTAGGCATTAGATGTCCGAGTTAGAATGCAGGTGCTCGTATCGGATGAGTTCACTAAACGTAACACACGTGAAAGATTAGCGAACATGGAAGCTTTGAGCATGGTCAATGATTAATCGTTCGTGCTTTGGTCTTGTATAAATGATCTTTAGACCTGAGGCACGGTGCTGACTTATGTGTTGAATGGCTATGGTTCGACGATCCGCCTCTGTACTTGATGGTCATAATTTGTTCACGCATCAATGGGATGTCTCCTTGTTTCATACAAGGTTGATGTCCTATGCGATCTAACCATGACAATGCATTGAAAATCCTCGGCTGAGATTGATTGAGAATGTCTCGTATGTATGCATGTCAGTTAGATTTGTGCATATGATCGAATTGGCGGCTTGACATATATTCCATGGCCTTTGTTCAATCGGGACGTAGTAAGACAAAATGATTGAATTACACTGTAGTCAAAGCTAACAGATTCATTATATTCTTGTAACATTCATACTCTCTGGGTAGCCATGATATATTGCTAGATGTCATTCATGGCTCGTAAAACCTAGAGACTAATTGGGACAATTAGTTCTCTTGGTTATACTATTCAGTTAGTATACGTCCTACTGCCAGTTCAATGATGAACCTAGGGATGTCACACACCATAACTAATATATGACAATGCTTAAATTGGAAGACGAGATTGCAAAGATGTTTACAAGGACGATTATCGAGATAGTCGGACTGAATTGAGTCAAATGAGATTTGATTTGATTCTTGTTTTGATCGCAAACGAACCTGCATATGATGCGCGCACGTATCCCAAAGAGATCACATACTAATGTCACGTTTGCATGAGTTACGAAAAGATGACGACATGCGACATGACGAGATAACAAGATGGACAAGTGGCGCACCGCGGTTTGGCCAGTCGACCTAGCTGGTCGATGGCGTCGACCAGCTGGGGCCAGCTGGTGGCTGGTTGAAGGCAACTAGCCACTGCTTTGACCCTCGTCGGCCATCCCTAGCAGTTGGCGGCGGCTGGAGGTCGGCTAAAATAGCCGACCTCCCTCCTTTCCCCTCAAGCCTATGATGTCCGTCCCGCTCCTCATCGGATTCTCGTGGGTTCTTGTGTCATTTTCATGCACACGTAAGATTGTTCTTGCGCGAAATACTAGATGGTCGTGTGAAATTATTCATAATCAAGAAAAGCGAGCACGGATTGTTTCGTCTATGAGGATTCCTAGCACAATCAAGGTAACGATCGAGTGCAAGCTTCGTCTTCCGTTCGTCGCGGGATTGGTGGTGTGTCAGAACTAGAGGTCCGACGCTTATGAGACTTGAAGAACATAAGGACCAAATCATCTCGAGCACGCTTAGGGCTCAAGCACGCACTT
>JAGVVM010010333.1:0-34777 GCA_019149425.1 Psidium friedrichsthalianum | reverse complement strand
AAAGGCGGGGAGCCGCGTCGTTGCCAAACTATTGGTTCGTCCGACAGTGGCTCTGAAGAGCTCTGCCCTGAACCGGCCCTTAACCATGCAAATATTTGAAAATTGGACTCCAAATTAGTAAAAAAAAAATTCGAACCTTATTGTAAAAGCCCAACTTCGTGAAAGATTACTGGGTCCCAACTAATTCATCTTTAAACTAAATATCGAGATGTTAATATAGCTCCTCTTTGCTTAAGACAGCTCCCCCCCCCTCCGTCCGCCACCACACATTTAGCCCAGTCCCTCTTGTAATCCCCAGACCATCCATACAGTTCGCTCGGTGCCGCTACCTCTACGTAACACCATCGTCGGTACCAGTACGCTTCGCGCAACGTACACGTCGTCATTCCCTCCCCCCCTGGCACAGAGGAAGCGCAGGTGTGTTAGCTGCCTTCCCCCACTCGCGGCCCGTGTTGGTACGGACATCTTTCCGATGCGCCTACGCATCAGCTGGCGTCCACCCCCGGTGCATGCTGATACACTATGTTCCTCCCCCCCTCCCCCGCAGTGGGCACTCCCCCGCCTCCCGCGCACAGGTACCGCCACGCTTCTGCCCCCCTCCGCATGTGTCTCCCCCCGCGTCCACCACCCCCTGCTTCCGGTCGCGCTGCGCCGCCGCGCGCCTCCCCCTCCCGTGCCGGTCCAACCGCCGACTTCGGCCACCAAGGCATCTGATGCATGCGCTTCTCCCAGACACACACACGACCCCACCCCCCCCCCGTTCCCCCCCCGCGTCGACCCCCCGCCCGCAAGGTCCTGCACGCCACTCGGGCCACGACCCGTGCCCGCTTCCGACACTCGGCTCACCGGCCCGCCTCGCGACGCTCCCCCGTACGCCTCCCCCCCTTCCCCCCCCCCCCCCCCCGGTCTAGTGCCATCTCCTCCCAGCGGAACTACGGCGGCCCCCCGCCCCCCCGGCTAAGTAGACAACCCCCCCGTCCGGTACCCCCCCCAACTACGGCAATTAGACTCAGACGACTACGCAGCTCTCAGCCCTGACCCAGAGCTGGCACGCACCCTGCCCCCCCCCCACGCCCCCCGCGACCCCACCTCCCCCCGTGGTCGAACCAACGAGGCCCCCCCCCCCCCATCCCCGCGCGGTGCTAATGACAAGTAGACGCCCCCTGTGCCTTCCGCACCTGACGGCGAGAAGCCCTCACTTCTCTCTCGAGCTTCGAGAAACAACCTCCCCTCTCCGCTCCTACTCCCTCCACAAATGCGCGGGCCACCAACCCACATAACTTCCCAAACCAATCGAAAATCTCCCTACCTCAGAAGCTACAAAACCCATCTATCCCACTTTGCAAACAACACTCCAAAAACTCTTCTACCAAATGGCCCGACTATCTTCTCGCTTCCCCCTAGGCCCAACGAACTCCATGCCAACTACGAGAACATCACTTGCACTCCAGGAAATGAATAATAGTGCCGCCCACCACCTTCAACCCCCATCTCCACCCTATCGAATTTTAAGCAACTGCTGTGATAAAAATACACCATACCAACTAAACAATCCATACACAAAAGCCACTAGCAATATCCCCCCTGAGACCGAAACCATATACTTCTCTCTCACCCATCCTCATCCCCCTGGCCCATTTCTTCTATTCTCTCTCACAAAACGACACAAGATCCCATACTCACGCCCACTCCATTCCCCCCCTAACGCGTCCGGCTCCTTATCCCCCTAGGAACAAATCTCCTGACTGTCTCTACACCCCTACCCCTTTATCATTGAGCGGTCATTTAGAAATTCTAGCTGGTGATCCGCGGCCACCCACTTCCCACACCCTCTCAATGATGACGTTGCATACTCACCCCCATGATCCCTAACACTGATGGCCCACGACCACCTCTGACAACAACACCATGGCTATTCTTGCGATACTCCACCTCACATAGCCCCCCTCCACACTATTCGTACGAAGCTCCTCTGTCACCACGATCTCCTCCGGTGAACCCCCTCCTGGCCGATCTCGCACGCCTACCTCCCCCCTTTATCATTGACCCCGAACGCGTCATTTAGCGAGCATCTCAGCTGCGGCAACTCTGTGGGCTCGTCCCCTCCCATACGTCCCACCACGACCATGAAGCCTGATTCTCCCTCGCCATCCATACCATCCGATACAGAACTTGATCCTACTCCCTCATATACTGACCCTCACCAAGGTCCCATACCGCCCAGCTTACCTTGAGTTCCCTCCGC
Organism: Psidium friedrichsthalianum; assembly: GCA_019149425.1. Classification (NCBI taxonomy): domain Eukaryota; kingdom Viridiplantae; phylum Streptophyta; class Magnoliopsida; order Myrtales; family Myrtaceae; genus Psidium; species Psidium friedrichsthalianum. The sequence continues at coordinate 32,532 of JAGVVM010010333.1, read as the reverse complement.
CCCCCCTACGATTTGACCCGACTCTACCCCTCCGTTCCACTCAACGCCCCTCCTACACCCACACAACAGTCCTTGATCCCCACCGCATGCGTCCCAGGGCGCCCCCAGGCTATAACGTATACGGTGCACCTTGATCGCACGGCTAATCTACATTCCTTCACTCAACTACACCAACACCCAGCAATACGCGCCCGGGGACACTTTAAGATGCCCTACGGAATGAGCACAACATTACAACACTCGAAGACACCAACACGAACCTTTACCGACTCAAATCTTCACATTTCCGTCCTCCCCTCTCGTGTCACTATCCCTATCAACTTTCCTGTTATCCTTAAAAATCCCCCCCTCCTAAAATGACCCTCCTCCCATCATACACGCCACCACGGAAATCCTAACACTATCTCCCCCCCCCATGCACTAACCCTCACTCCCGCAGGACCTCACACCTCCACAAACATCATTTTCTGTCCCCCCTAATCTCCCCGACAAAATCACTCACTAACCCTTTGAACATTCCCCAAACCCCACGTCCCCCCTTCTATCATATCGGTATCTTACGCCAAACGACCACCATCATACACACAACCCATCTTTACCCGGCACAGTCCAAAATTTACCCCCGAACTTTTTGTTTGTCTAATAAGAAGCCCAAGCTTTAGGTCAAGTCCCAAATCCACTCGAATTTTTTGTGTAATTTTTACTCTAATCTCCAAAAAACCTACAAGCATAAACACCATCCTCCGCACACGTTTGACCAACATCCCTACACTGCCATGATCAATTCTGGGTGACAATCAACCCCCTCTTCACCACACACCCGACCTCAACCATTGCTCTACTCTCGTGGACTTATTATAACCGCCACCCCCCGCCCCTCACCCCACTCCCCCCGCGAAATGTACCACCGCCGAACCAGTATCCCTCCGGGAAACCATATCATGTATGCGGGGGATATTGAGAATACGCATTGTTGCTCACTCGTTACACTGGGCACAACAATAACCCCCTCAAATTAAGCGGCTTAAATTCAACGGATCCTATGTGTAAACAGTCTATGAGGATTTTTCTTGCGTACGAGACCCCAAAAAAAAGGCCCCCCTAGACGGCCATAGCATTTTAGGATTTGATCTGTAAAGTCCACGCATCTTCTTCAGACGATAACAAACGAAGTTCGTGGCACTACATCTGCCCTAAACCTACTACCTACAACTTGTTGACATTACTCTCATCATTCCTATTCCCTAGGGAATCGAGTACCCTTAGTTCTTCTTTTTCAAATAAAGACATAGGGAATTGTCCATATCTTTCTCTCTATCGAACTCTTGAGCCTTGAGCCGGGGTCTGGCCCGTCTACTACTCTCACACATGTGACTATTCTGTCCCCTCGGGCCACTGGAACGTCCAAATACTCCACCAACGCATTATATCGAGGCATCCTCCGTTCCCTAGTCTCATCACATCACCCCCCTACGACCCGATCAACCAAACTATGTTCTGTGACCCCAGCCCTACCACATTAATCATGATCATAAACTGATCCTGCAGTCCGATGACCCTTGTCGTCCAATTATCACGGTCATTCGGACAACCCTGCCCCTCACCCCAGTTTTCTAAGAAATTTAAATTGCCCTACACTCCCTAAACTAAATTAATGGCATAATATGATCAATAAATCTATAGTGCCCCCATGACTTTATGTTCGTAACAACTAGCATGATAAACAAGCGTCCTAGAACATCCCTGTATATAGCATGTCGGTAAAAAACTCATTCTTGCACTCCTGCAACAATAATCTGCTTATTTCATCATACCGCACCCTAGTACGGTGTGCTTACCCTCTAACGTTACTCAATCAGCACGGACCGCACACACCGGACTTCGCAGCCCCACCACCACACTCACCTATCAGCACCGCTAGACACAATGATCTCACCCACCATTCAGTGTTCCCACTTTGCCTTGCCGTGACCAACCAATACAATGACTCTTCGAAGACATTTTTCACTCAACAATCTCCCATTATCCCTCATCAACGTCCCCCATGCATAAGCTTCATCTCCATTTGCAAACTCAACCCATATGTGACGTTGATAAAGAAAAATAGTACCTGTATATGACTATAAGCTAATTTCCCAACATTAACAACCCCCCTCCTAGCGCGATCACTGTTTTATTCGAAAACATATTTTCAAATAATTTCACATTTTCTTTGGAACCCAAACACGAGCTCCCCCGTGTTTTTTGATATGCCGTCTTATCATTTACCCATTACGAACCCTGTATCCGTCGTCCCTCCCCCCCTCCCTCCCCTTTGGCTAATTGATAAGCCAATCTCCCTCCACTGAACATTGTGCTAATCTTTCGAGAAAAAAGTCTAATGATCAAAAGGAAAATTACACCCTCTCTTTGAAAAATCCATTTGCAGCACAAAACCAGAGCAGGGGAAAATGTCCCCTTTCCTTAACCCTCTTAACGAATGCCATATTTTCAATTCGACCATAAATGGGAGCTTTCCTCGGACCCCAGAACTACTATTTTAGCAACACAACATGTGTGAAAATCCCAGACATACTAGTCGCGCCCGAGAATTCCACTGCCACCCCATTCACAAATAAACACACCTATCTCAAAACGCACGCGCCACTGAGCTTGCACAAACAAATCCCATTTCCCCCTATTGCCTATTCACAATGCATCATTCCCCTCCCCTTGTACGTACCGACGCCCCTCCCTAGCCTAAGCCGCCCCACCCTAAATAGCTCTCAACGCCGGCTCATAACACTCTGAAATGAGACGATACACCGCGCGACCAGCGGATAGTTTCTAAAATGTTGACCAAAGATGCAATTGACCCGTCCCCAAAACTACCTATAAAAACAACCGTCGCCACAATCCCCCCAACACTCTAACCCACACTTGACAAATCGCTGCACACATCAAGCCTTCTTTCACCTTCGAACTCTGCACCCCCAAATGATACGACAGCAATCATGCATGACTAAGGTTCTCCTTTTTTCAACAATACTTTCATACTCGTGAGCAGGAATCACCATGGCTCAACAACATGAAAACACTAATTCTAAAAAAGACCAGCGTTTTGATACCTAAAATTGATTTTTGACACCCAACCAATCTTTGTAATTAAATTAAATCCATGACACATCAAGCTAAATCCTTAAAACAAAATAACGATAAAAAGAGACGGGCGATACAAGCCCCTAGCCCCTCCATTACACTCTGGCCCACACACCCGTCCGAACAACCACTCTCATAATAGATCGTAGGGGTACTCCCCCCACCCGTCCCCCCCCCCCCCCCGGCAACATGAAGGGCTTACAGACCCACCCAGCACGACTACGGAATTTCCCTCACTTTTTTTAGCACCCTTACTCTGGTTCATAAAATACCACAATCTCATTTAAACCAGGCAATTTTCATTGCCACCAACCTCAGGCACCCAGGCGACACCACATACATTTAAACTAAACACAATATCATCTCTACCACCAACACTTACTTTATCACACCGCCTCAGCCTTCCTTAACAAAGACCGTTCCTCAACTGGCAAGGCATTTGATTGCTACCACATTAGACAGGAACCTTTTACACTACCTTGCATTCGCACATTCTTATAACCATTTTATGAAACTAAATTGTACATTCCGTGACAAATCTCCTCAGCGCCAATTATTCAACGCCGCCACATCCCCCCTCAATCCTGTGAATCAACCCAACTTGAAAATCTACCCCTCCCTTTCATTCGCCCGTTAGGCGAAATTACTCACAACTCGTCTCCAGTAGTCAATTATCTTCTTATGGCATACAAATAATTTCTGAAATATCTCCCCATTTACACCAAATCCTAGTTCTAAAATTTTTGCGTGAAATGTCCAACTATCAGCTCGGCCCCTATGTACACCCCCCTCCCCCCCCCCCTCCCCCCCCCCCCCCCCTCCAACTCCGTCCCACTGCCGAACAGCGCCATAATCCGTGACATATACTCAATGACCCCCGTCTACGCACCCCATCCTTAGCCACCCCCTACCCACTGCTCAGCCACACCGCACCCGACACCGAGACTCCTCCTCCTCTCCCACACCCCCCAGTCCCATCCAAAACAATCCTTGTCCTCACTGCAACTGTGCCTCATGACACCCTGCCACCCCCCGACCATTGCACCCCCCACCCATTCTCCCCTCCGCGCCACCAGTATCCACATGCTTTAGGGCACCTACTCATGGACAACAACAAAAGACGGAAAACACGTCTAAATACCCCCTTGCAACTCTTGCCTCTACTGCTCATCCCAATCAGATCCTTCGAGACTCCACGCTATTGTGGCCTAAACCCTCCACCCCCGTTCTCCTGGGCCTGAACGATTAGGATCGCGCCCCACTCTTGGGCCTGCAACGTTCTCCGCCCCCTCACCCACTCCAACTCGGCAACCTAAACGCATATCCCACCCCCACAACCTCTCCTCTTTCCCTTTCCCTCCACTAATTGCCCTTTACATAAATCATCTTACTGCCCCCAATGATCGCCTCAAATCCTCACGCTCCCCCCCCCCCCCCCTTCTGCCCTGATTTCGCTGTCCTGCGGACCCAATTAACATCCTCCCATCGACGTCGACGCTTGTGTTAAGAAAACTCTCACCACAGCGAAAAATCGAAGTCGGTCGCCCCCCCCTAGCAAACCAGTCTAATACTCAACTCATGTTGGCACCCCCTACCATAGCCTCCCCACATAGCCTCCCTAACTGTCCTGCCCGTAAATACGTCGGGTCTCACTCAACTCCTGCGACCCCCCCTCCCCCCCCCCCCTATCGTTTAAACGCGGTTCAATAAATCCTGCCACAACCCCCTACTCTTGCGCTGATAGTCAATCACCTCCGCACGGACCCCACCCTGCTCAATCCAGACTCTCTTTACTCGCCCCCCCCTTTGCACCTACCATCCCCTAAATGCAGTAACTTATAGTCAAGCTGCTTTGGTCCTTGGGCCACCCCCCGAGCCACCCGCATGCCCAGCCAGCACTCAACAGAATTCATGAAGTTGGTGCCTTGCATGCGACGCATTTTAACTCTGAGACTCAAAAGCTCTGCTGATGCTTCCCTCCCCCCCCTCCCCCGAAAGGACGACATGGAAACCTCTTGCCAAGGACTCGGACGTGCGCATAGCCTCACACACTGAACTCACACTCACCCCCCGCGCCCCCGCCATACCGACCGGACTTGATTCATCACGGCAACAACACACGCTCTGCCCCTCACCCGCGTCCCCCGACGTCCCCCCCTGCCCTCCCCTCCATCGCTCTCCAAGCAAATCTGCCCCCTCGCCCCCATCCACACGACAAGACCCTTGACGCCGGCACCCCCCACCCCCTATGCCAGCACAGCCCCCCCTCTCTAACCATTCTACACTATCACTTCACGCCCCCCAATCATCACCTCCCCACCCCCCTTATTCATTACAACTTCCCTTGCCCCCCCCCATGCCACTGCCTCCCGCGTCTCATGACTTCGGAATGATGCCCCGGTTAACAGGCCGCGCCCCCGCCGACTCTCCGAGACTACCCCCACTCCCTCTACGTCGACCCCTCCCCCCACCCTCCTTGACCCCCGTGAAGGAATCCCCCCCCCCCTAGACTTATCCCCGCCGCTTGACCCACTATCCTATCAGTGGAGCATTGAATGTGTTACAAGGACTTACCCAAATCGTTGTTCCCGGCTCGTCCCTCACCCACAGACCCCCGTGATTTGTAATGTCCCCCCATCCCACACTATCCCCACTGCCATAGTCCTGCCCAACGCCCACTAGACAACAATTTCCACACCCCCTTTGTCCACTTACGCCACTCATGCGGAACTCCACCACACTTCAAACCTCGCCCATGCGGCGGTCTACCTATTGTTGTCCATTGCAAAAAATAGTGAACCCCCATACGACGCCTACCAGCCTGCCACACCTCTCCCTCTCCGCACACTCACACTTTATACCCCCTTCACACCAGCCATCCACTCCACTCACTGATCAGTCCGCGCCCCTCCCCCCTCCCCCCCCCCCCCCTCGCAGCCATCGCCAATACCCATGACACTCTCCCCCCCATCCAGGAGAACGCAACGGCCCCCAGATTTGCGAACACGCTCGACCCGTGCTCCTACCGGTCGTCCCCCTGTCCGCTACACTGATCTTCATACACGACTACCAGCTCACCCCCTACTTAATTACTTTCCATGTACTCCATTTTGCAACTTAATGAAATTTCTTGAAACAAAAAACCAACAATACAATCCTCCCCTCCCCCCAAAACCCTGACTTTAGGTCTTTACAGTTCCTGCCCATTAATCCACCCCTCGGCCAACCCCAACCATAAATCACTTCCCACAATCACAAACACCCTGCACACCCCTATCTCTTCATCTCCTTCTTCAAATACAGGCGCTTCGCACCCACATCCCCCACTTCACCCCATTTCTCTTAGAACCATCTACAGCCGCCTTCCCCCCCTCCTCCTTGGAAGTCCCCCCCACACCTCCTTCATTTCCCCTCCTCAAATCACCACGCGGCCCCCCCCCACCCACTTAAGTGTACTGTAGGCCTTGACCGCACAAAGGCACCCCCACCACTCTTTCCCCTGTCACTCCTCGATTCACAGTTCACACCGCAATTCTTTATCCCACTTCTCTCCTTGTCACACACATTTTCCCTCCATGCTTAATTCCTCTTCCTCCTTCCTTACCTTTCCTCCTATCCTAGTTTACATCCCCTTTCTATTCTTCCATCTATCACTTCCCCGTCCCCCGGACACAACACCCCCGGCGCACGGCCCCGGACCTCGGCCCCCCGTCGCACGGCCCGCTAAACACACCCTCCCCCATCGAAAACACATCGGCCATCGCGCCAGCCGCCCCCTCCCCACCCACCCTCACCGTCGGGCCCCCGCGAAAAAATGCCCACCACACGCCAATCTAATATATCCACCTCTCTCACACGTTACACACACACTTCACCCACACACGACTCGCCCGCCGCCGAACCCCCCCCCCCCCTCGAGAGGCCGCACTTGCCAACCCTCCTGCCCCCTCTCCTTTCTGCACACATAACACGAGCCCATCACATCGAGGCCTTGCCCTCCTGCAACACCACTATTGACTGACCTCCCCCCCTACCCGTGAGCCAATCCCATCAGCATGCCATCCTCAAACTCCTCTCCTCTCCCAAGTCATGAACAGCCCAAGCACAAAAACAACCATTTACTTGGCCCCCTCCTTGTTCCTCTTATCTCTTCCCTCGCCTCCCCCATCGCAACCTCCACCTTCTCACCCCCTTGCCTTACCGTAAAACATCGACTAACCATTTTAGTCCGAAAAGCCCCCACCGTCGGTTTCGATGCTCCCCGGCGTGGCCTTTCCCTCCTGTATCCCTCCCCACACCACTGTCGCTCGATCACTTGGCTCTGCCGAATCGACTTGGATCTTTTTTTTGTTTGGGTTGGATACGATGGAGATCAGCTGAACCACAGTATTTTTTTTTCTAGTTTTCCATTTCCGGACCGACGATGACATGATATTCTCATGCCCTTCCCCTAGCCGAGGACTTTCCCCTGGCAACGCGCCAAACCGTTGGCCTGCCCCCTGAGCGCCGCGCCATGTGCCTAGGTAGGGAAAAGACCACAAAAGAAACAATAAAAAACTCACAAAATAAATCAAATACAACAACAATACGAAAAAGGAAAAAAAATTACAACAAATGCACAAGGATCCCGTACCACCCATGACCTCCCCCCCCCCCTCCATCGGTTTAGGCTCCCTTTCACTCTTATAAAACTGTACATGAAGGCAACCCTTCAAGACCACTTCATTTGAAACACCCCCCGACGCACTCCCCAGAGCCCTTATTGAGAAAATGAAGGCACTTCAGAAACACCTCCCTATTTAGAATTTTCCTCGTAGTACAAACTCAATCACCCATGGCTCCTGGCTTCAATTTCTTTTTCACCCACTGCCCCCCCCCTCGATCACTGTGTCCCCCCCCCTAGAGAGATTTCCGAGTTCTTCCCCCCAGACACTCGACATTGCGACCGGACCTTTGAATAAAGGGTTTAACTGAGACTGGACACCGAAACACTTTCGTCGGCCCGAAACTTACCGTATCTTCCAAGCGGACTCCCGTCCATCCGCTCCATAAAAACAAAGAAAAAAAACCTCCCGTTTCCTCTCTGAATGATCTCTTTGCCCCTCTCACTACGTGAGCTCTCAGAGCTATAGGTCCTCCCTACCCCCACGCCCCCCCGACACAATGCCATGCGCGAACTAGTCTGAAAGCGCCATCATCTCTCTGACCACACACGATGACGAACACGCCGCTGGCATTAGGGGTCATTGCACCCCATTTGACCGTCGCATTCAATGGACATATTCCACGATTGTGGCACAAAAAGAGGACTATATTTGTATGATCCTAGACGCATATAATTGCGACGCCATCATAATAACAGCGACAACACCTCCCCAAAAAAACCGCACCCCACACAAGAACGAACAAACGTATCCTATACTTCGGTACCCTAGGACTTGAGCCATAGACCCTCTTCAACCCACCCCAGCCAGCAAGTTAATACTCATAATCCATTTCCCTCAACAATACCACACGGTATCAATTCCCAGACGCCCACATCTAAACACCACTCACATTCCCCTATGCTACCCTAAACATTGCTGACTTGGATGCTCCAACTGCTCCCCATTACATAGCACAACTGGCCACACCGAGCCCCCGACCAGGTAACCCCCCCTCCCCGTTACACACTTTTATTATATCCTCCTTTAGACACCATATCAGCTGGTCTACTAGGGCCCTACCTCCCGGCCCCCTCGCACCACTACCAGGAGCGCACATGAAACTTGCCGTGTGCAACGCTATGCCGTCCCCCGAGCTCAATAAAACACCCTCGCCAACCCTGACAACGTATTCGGACCCCCCTGAACAGCTCATCCACCGTCCACACTCTAAGGGTGTTTTTTCACATGCATTTGGCCTCACGACTGCATGGTGGAAAATCAACCCCTTTCCCCCGCTATCGCCCCAGATGATGCACAAATGTGCGAAAAATGATGAAAAATGCCCGACGGCAAGTTGTTCAACCGGCAACACCTCCAGCCTCACCATAATGGGATCATCTTGCGACGTCAAGTCCCTTAACCACTATGCACCATCGGGGTCCCCTGCATCCGTTCCATTTCTGCTTCTTTATCCACGTGGAAATGAAATGGCGTGATCCAATTTGGTGGGACCAAGGGCAAGCCGCTAAGACACGATGAATGAGGCGAACCACAACTACACATTAGGAAAATAGTCCACTAGTAGTGTTATTGAATCGAATTCTATCTTCCTCTACAGGACAGCACCCCCCCCGTCAACCTCATTTCTGAGGGACTATTCTTCCACACCTTTTGAGTTCCTCACCACCTAAAACATCACCTCTGACCAGATTATATTGACAGCAATCAGGTACCCATGAGGACTAAATACTTCGGCCTCGGGCACAACTCAAGTTCTTGCGCACACTTTCTGGTCTCATGTTGAATTTCTGAGTCCCCCTGTATCATTGATTTCCCGTCGTTTTCCAACTATCATTGTCACCTTAAGACACTATGACCCGTGCCCCCTCTTGGTCATCAAATATTGTTCTGGGTCTAAGCTGCATCCTCTATGATCCTCCTAACCTATCAACAATCGGAGCCAATATCACTTCTCAACCTTTGTTCTTTGCTATCAAATCATCCCTCCGGTAATACCGACAATCTTGTATGCCCCCCCTCGTGTGAATGTGAGAGAGAGTTGTTGGCTCCTATATGTAAAACACACTACATTTTTTCTAACGGGAAATTTATTCAAAATTTCGCACTCCCCGATGTCAACGTCTCCATCAAATGGTACAACACTTGGGGGGTCTGCATCCCGCAAGAATTTACCCACAATGGATGTCTTCCGTGATGTTCTAAACACCATAGCTGTCTAACCTCGATGGGGCTTGGAAAGTCCCTAACCTTCTCTCGACATGCAGCTAGGTAATGTCGTAGAGCCTCTTACTACACATTCTAGACTTCACTTTGGCTGAAGTTCAATCATCGAGTCAAGAGACCATAAATTCCTCCTCCGTCCTTGACCATCAATCTCATTAATCACACAATCCCGACCCAATTCCTTTAAACAAGCAGGAACCACAATTCTGGAAAGCTTCACAGCACTACAACAAAGATCATCCGTGACCCACCCATTGTGGTTAAGCTAGATTTGGCCTTCTGATCCATATTCTCACGAGACGGTCCTGGGTTAAACCATCATAACCGGTGATTTAAGATGAGGGTGCCCGTGGCCCATGTCATGAATGCTGCCCAGGGCACCTTTCGACTCCCAAAAAAAAAACAACAAAGATCAATGATCAAAATGGCAAGTTGTTATCTCAGACACACAGCATGGTCAAAATTGGGTCAAAACTCAAAGGAAATACAAAAAAACAAAAACACAAAAAAAGACAAAGGAAAGGTGATTTCAAGCATCCGTGGAGTTAAATGTGGGCCAACTTCACCAATTACGCAGTGGCCTTTTGTAAGGACTGGCCTGGTGCTGACGCAACGCCAGGCTCCGCATCTCCCATATGCTAGTTGCTAGGACTTGCTCAAGATGCTGGGCCTATGCAAGGGGTTGGGCGCGAAAATAGAAGTTATTGCTACCCCCTCGCTCTTTCAACTTTCATTAATCTAGAAAATGTCCTTGAAAATCCTCAAACACCTATCGCTCAGATCACAGGCCTACCCGCAAGCACAATGGACAGCCCAGATAAGCAACGCCACCAACCTTGCCTCAAGGTTGGGCCCATGTCTAGCTAGGCCTTAAGTGACCCTAGGCCCTCAGTAACTTGACGCTCCCCGGTACCGTGACCTCAATAAGTGAGATGTCACCCGCGCTGTCTGTACCCCACAATGCTGTCTCCATTTACAAAAACTTAGTTTCCTGCCTACGCCGAAACAGTTAAACGCAGTAAGTGCATTATAAAACTGTAGTTCTTTACCAAACCAACATTTACAAAGTACAGAATCTGACTCAGCCATGCGGGTATTAAACCATATAGTTTTAACACAAACAATTATTTTACACATACTTCCTAGAAAAATCACAACATGCCTCATAGCAATCGGCATTCCTAATCGTTTCTGTCCAAAGGCCACTACACTCTCTAAAGTCCAACCAACACCTCGCTAACCATGGGCTCATGGACAACTGGTTGTAACGAGGGCGATTAGACTGGAGTGCTTTCATCAAATGATACATGTTGGCTGAGCTATTCCCATGCCAAGTGGTGGCATAAACCGTCAGTAAAATAGGTCCTATCAAAAGTCCATCTATTCCCAATCCCCAGTAAAAATCAAAAATTGAATCCATTTATAATCCTTGCCAAGTAATCTTGTTAAAAACGTATCGATTCATACCCAAAATCGTCAGGACCATAAAACCACATCAACTCAATTCCTTCAATCATGTATTTTCTCTGGCCAAATGTTGCAAAGGAAAAGGAGTTTACTTCCTCAAACTCCCCTTTTCGAGCAAAAAGGAAGAAACTTCCCTGAATGGTGACGAAGAAAATAAGAAAAACTTCGTCTCTTCCTAGGCATTTTGTTCACACAAGGGGGGCTCGGCCTAATTTATGATGATCACATTACTTTTTTCCTCATAACTAGATTTGAGAAACACTCTATGTCTTTGGCCTAATGGGCCTGACAAGCCCGTGTTGTTCACTGTGGATCATTTCACGTTGCATTTCTTTTCTTCTCTCTCTTAATACTTGAGCTGCCGGACAAGATGGGGAACTTACCTACATTAGTGGAATTATCCCAAAAAAGGTTCTCTCTTGCCCGTCTTGCCAAATGTTTTCTGGGTTGGTGATGAAACCCTTTTATCTGGGAACAGAGCATTCTTTCACTTTCCAAAGGTACTACGAATGACCCATCGAAAACAAAATTCTCTCGGCTAGGCCTATGTGTCCGGGAACCATTGGTCGCTTTTTCTTTCTCAACAAAGCTTTCAGGTTCTAATAACTCCCCTCCTGAGACTTTTAAAAAAAAACCAAGTGAAAATTGAGGGATTTGTGAAGAAATCCTTTTAGCTGGGAATATAGCATTCTTTCACTTTCCAAAGGTATTAGGAATGACCTATCGGAGATTTCTCACGGCTAGGCCTGTGTATTCAAAAACCATCGGTTGCTTAGCTTGCTCAACGAAGAATTCCCGGTTTCTAATAACTAGTTGTCCCGAGACTTAAAAGAAAAATCAGGTGAAAGTGAGGGATAGATGAAGAGATAGCCTACCAAACACCACCAACTGCACAGAAACTATACCTTCATCTGCAGCTTCTATGAATTTCTACCGAGCAAAACCATTGCAAGTATAGAGCAGACAGCCAAATTATCTTCACGCTCTCTCTTCGACGGTAGAAATGAAAGCACAAGACATTTATGGCAAAGTCACTTCCTTGATGAAAAAGGGGCCATCGAATTCTTAGTAAGCAAGATAGAATTGAATGGGTTTTTCTTTAAACAACCAAGAGTGGATTCTGCAAACTTTTCATGCGAGCATAGCAATAACCAATCAACGCGATCTTGATTCACAACAAACGCGATTTTTCATTAAGGCCAATTCGGATCCAAAAAGCACGATTTTGTAAAAGGCAGCTTGTGATTTAACACCATCTTGATATCAAATGCCATTCAAATCAGCATGTTCAACCGATATTATTAAGGAGTTACAACGATTTTGAGGGCACCTTGCGGCTTCATACAATGTAAAAATAGCCTTGTAGGACTACCTCCTATCCTCAACTTCTTCAACCGGCAGTTTAGTAAGGCGATCAAAAGTACTTTTGAAAGCCTTTGTTAACGACATCTTACCCATTGGCCATGGCCCATGGGTACGTTTGGTTGGACTTTAGAGTATTGCCTTTGGAAAAATGTAAATGCCTTTGAGTTAAATGGATTTTTCTAAAATGTAAATAGTGTTTGGTAAACTATATTTTAAAAACACAATGGCAAGCAATTATGATTTAAATGTGGTTTGGTAAAAACTACATTTTATAAATGACTTACTCTTGAACTTTTCGCTAGCGAAACTAAGTTGTAAATGAGGCAAATTGGCCGCTGGCCAATCTCACTTGAGGTCACGCCACGTCAGGCTAGGCCTAGGGTCACTTAGGCCTAGCCTAACATGGCGCAACCTTAGGCAAGGTTGGTGGCGGCTTGATCTGGCTGCCAGTGGCTTGCGTAGGCCTTTATCGACGAAGTTAGGATTTCAAGGACATTTCTAGAATTATGAAAGTTAAGCGGGGGGACAAAACTTCTATTTTCCGCCCAACCTTGCATAGGGCCCAGCCCATCTTGAGCAAGTCCTAGCCAACTAGCATAGAGCGGGCCTGGCGTTGCGCAGCACCAGGCCATCCTTACAAAAGCCACGCGTTAATTGTGAATTGGCCCACATTAACTCACGGATGCTTGAAAGTCACCTTTTCCTTTTCTTTTTTTGTGTTTTGTTTTTGTATTTCCTTTGAGTTTTGACCCAATTTTGACCATCTGTTTCTGAGATACAACGTCCATTTGACATTATCTTTGTTTTTTTTTTTGGTATCAAAGGTGCCTGGGCCAGCATTCATTTGACATGGCCACGACCCTCTGCTTAAATCACCGGTTATAAGGTTTGAACCCAGGACCTCTCGTGAAAGGATCAAAGCACAAATCAGCTGAACCACCAATGGGTGGGTCACATGATCTTTGTTGTATCTTGAACTTTCCAGAAATGTGGTCCTCTTTTAAAGGAAGTGTCGGGATTGTGTGATTATGAGATTATGGTCAAACGGAGGAGAATTTATGGTCTCTTACTCGATATAACTTCAGCCAAAGTAAGTCTAGATGTGTAGTAAAGCTCACGACATTACCTACTATGCGAGAAAGTTAGACTTTCCCAACCCCATCGAGGTTAGACAGCTATGGTTTAAAATCACGACATCATTGGGTAATTCTTGCGGAGCACCACCCAATTGTACCATTTGATGGAGACGTTGACATCAGGTCAAATTTTGATAAATTTCCCGTAAAAAATTAGGTGTTTACAAGAGCCAACAACTCTCTCTCTTCACACACATACAAATTGTCGGTATTACCGAGATGATTTGATAACAAAAGAAGAAAGTTGAGAAGTGATATTGCTCGATTGATGAGAGTTATAGGATCAGAGATGCACTTAACCCAAACAAATTTGATGACCAAGCACTCATTTCTTAAGTGACAATGATATTGACCGGGATCAATGGAATGACAACTCATGAAATTCAACATGAACCAGAAAGTGTGCGCAAACGTAGTTGTGCCCGACCAAATTTATCCTCATGTACCTATGCTTCAATAAATCTGGTCAATGATATTTAGGGGAGACCAAAAGGGAAAATAGTCCTCAGAAATAGTTGACTTGCTTCCTGTAAAAGATAGATTCATTCAATAAACTACTATGACTATTTTCTAATGTTAGTTGTTCGCCTCATTCTATCGGTCTTCGCTTGCCCTTGTCCACAAATTGGATCACCCATTTCATTTCCATCGTATAAAAACAAAATGCGAGAGGAGTCAGGACCGATGGCAAATGTTAAGGACTTGACTCGCAAATGATCCCATGATGTGATGCTGGAGTGTTGCTAGTTGAACAACCTGCCATCGGCATTTTCATCATTATTTCAATTGCACATGCGAGAGCAGGGAAAGGGGTTGATTTTCCACCATCAGTCGACCAAATCAATTGAAAAAACAACCCTTCAGAGGGGACGGATGAGCTTTCATTCCGAAACGTTGGTCAGGGTTGGCTAGGTTATTGAGCTCACGGAATACTTCACCAATTTCATTGCCTATGTAGGCGAGGCCAGCCCTTGCCAGCTATAGTAAAAATATATAAAAGTACCGCTCGGGCCAGTTGTGCTATGTAAGACAGTTGGCATCCAAGTCAGCAATTTTAGACATAAATTGGTTAGATGGACTGAATTGATACCGATGTGAAAAGGATTAGAATTAAATTGATCTAATTGAAAGGTCTATGGCTCAATCGATACCGATATAATACGTTTGTCTTCTTGGGTGCTTTTTTGATTTTCCTGTTATTTGAGCTCCAATTATATGCTCTAATCATAAATATCCTCTTTTTGTGCCACAATCGTGAATATTCCATTGAATCACTCAAATGTGCAATGAACCCTAATGCACCTTTCTCATCGTGGGTCAAAGATGAGCAGCTTCTAGACTAGTCCGCATCATTGGTCGGGGGCGTGGGGAGGAGACCTATAGCTCTGGACTCACTAGTAAGGGCAAAAATTCAAAAGGAACCGAGTTTTTTTTCTTTTTTTTATGACGAGGAAGTCCGCTTAAGATAGGTAAATTTCGGACCACAAAATGTTCGTTCCATCTCATTAAACCATTATAAAGTACGCAATTCGAAGAAATCGAAATCTCTCTAACACATATCAGGCAGTGGGTACAAAGAAATTGAACCAACCATGTGAGTGATTTAAAGGAAAATTCTAAATAAGGGTTCGAAGTGCCTTCATTTTCTCAAATAAGGGCTCAATGTGGATCTCGTTTCAAATAAAGGCGTGAAGTGCCTTCATTATTTTAAAGAAAAGCCTAACCGAAGGTCATTTACGATCCTTTGCATTTTTGTAATTTTTTCCTTTTTCTATTTTTTTATTTTATTTATTTTATTTTTTATTTTTCTTTTCCTTTTCCCTACCTAGCCATCGCGGGCCTCAGGCAACGGTTGCCCTTGCCGAAATCCTCCTAGGAAGCATGAAATCATTCTCTCTCCGGAAAGGAAAACTAGAAAAAAAAAATACTGTGGTTCAGCTGATAACTCCATCGTATCCAACCCAAAAAAAAAAAAAATCCATCATCGACAAGCAAAAGAACAGTGGGAACAAGAAAGCAGCCAACAAAAACCCTGCTTTTCAAAATTTGCATTGACAGCAAAAAGAGGCAAGCAAAAAAAAAAACAAAAGGGCCAAGATTTTTTTTTGCTTCTTTTAATCTTGAAATGGATCATGCTGAGAGGCTCATGCTCAAAAGAGGGTGAAGGCAACTCGATGATGATCGTGGAGGCAGAAAAAGGGCAATTGGAAGTCCCTCTCTTCGCCGCAGCGTGGGGAATTTACTGGAAGGAGGGAGAGATTGGCGTTTCATTTTCCCCTAGGCTGGCGAGGCCATGTGTCAGGGGAGGGTTACCCTCACCCGACGCCGACCGTGGCCACGGGAGGAGAGATGAAAAAGAAAGGAAAAAAAGAAAAAAGAAAAAAGAAAAGAAAAGAAAAATTTTAAAAAAAAGGAAAAAATTGCGGAATGTAAAAGACGAAAATGCCTTTCGGTCAAGCCAATATCCACTTTAGGCCCTTATTTGAGAAAATAAAGGGACTTCAAGCCCTTATTTAAGAAAATGAATGGATTTCAAGCCCTTATTTAAGAAAATGAAGAGAGTTCAGGTGTTTATTTGGAATTTTTCCGTGATTTAATGAAGAACTTAAAAACTAATCATGTTTTATTTATTTTTTTTCGAAGGAATTTTCATTAATTGCCAAAATGATACATGAAGGATTAATAGGAAATCGTAGAAATCATCACAACGAAGTAAAACAGGCAGCGTTCCAAATCTCTTCTCTTCTTGAGAAGAGATGTATTCATAGTCGACACGTGATCATATGATATGCTGGAGATAAATGGAGCAAAGAAATTAACGAGTTGCACTAGTTTGCAATGAACAATAATAACCCCCATCGAGTTTGAATTATAGTCTTACTAAATACAAAGGGAATTTTCTAGACGTTAACTATGACAGAGGATGGATAAATCACTCTTGGAGTAAACACCAACAACATTGGGTAATCCTTGTAACACATTCAATGCTCCGACTGATAGGAGTGCAAAGCAGAAGTCTAATTCCTTCACTCAAGGGAGATCACTAAGAGGGAGCTCAAGTCCGAGCCCCGTTAACATATTCAATCAAACCCACATTCATGCAAAAGTTTAAGATAATGAGTTATGGGCTAACATAGGTAAATTAACTGCTCTATTCCGCTTCAATCTTTCGATGCGAGATTTCTTAACATAACTCACCTACACGTGTTTCCTAATAATCTCCTCTTCGCGTATGAGTTCAGTGTTAGATCCACTCCTCCTTAATTCATGTATCCTTTCGCATCAACTTATCTCAAGTTAAATCTCCATCAAAGCCCAACTTCATAACTATGAAGTCTGCCATCGGGCTCGCCCAAAAACCAAACCATTGACTATAATACCATTTGATGGAAGTGCACAGTAAAAATCTGATACATTCGTCGAGGGAGATCACCAAGAGGAAGTTCAATTATGAACCCGTTAACATATCCAATTAAACCCACATTTACTCAAAAGTTTAAGCTATTGAGCTATAGGCCAACATGAGTATATTAACTGTTCTACACCACTTCGATTTTCGATGTGAGATTTCTTAACACAACTCACTCATATGTATTTCCCAACACAAACACAACACGAATAGAGAAAAGATGAGAAAGAAAAGAATTGGCACTTGGGAGGTGTATCAATTGAGTTGTGCGGAAATTAGCCCAAATGCCACCTAATCGTTACACCCAAAAGGGGTAATTACCCAATAATTCTCAAATCTATTATACATAAGCCAATTCAATCTTTAACTTTTCGATTTTTTCCATATAGTCCTAAACATTTGCAAGAAATTTCAATGTAGTCATTCATGCCAATTGCAGTAGACAATTGTTGATACGGTGTCAAGTCATCGTCGGTCGTCTGACGTGGTATGCTAATGTGGGCAACTCATGATATTGTCACATTAGCGATTTCCAGTAGATTGGTTAAAGGACTATATTGACATTTCACGCAAAAATTTAGAACTACATTGGCTAAATTGGAATATTTCAAGAATAATTTGTATCCATAAAATATAATTACTACTAAATTGATAATTTCCCTAACCAAGAAAGGGGAGTAATTTCATTGCTTGATTTCAACAAGGATAAGTGCGCTTGAAATTCTAAGATTTGTCACGAAAGTACAATTGAGTCATAAAATTTATAAAATGTGCAATCAAGTATTAAAATTCGTCAAATTGGTACAATCAAATCCTTCCGTTAACTCTGTTTAACTGAGCTGATAAAAAAAGTGTTGACATGATTTTTTTTAATTATTTTCCCTGTCCTATGTGGCAATGATCCTGTTTAAATGATATTGTTATTTAATAACCAATAAGCTAAAAAAAGGTGAGAAACCAGGCTGCTGAGGGCTGTAAGCCCTCATTGCCACTACCCCTACGATCATTAGGAAGGGTTGCGACGGTGGGGGATGGCCGACAGGGGTTGTTAGACCACGACGAGCCTTGCCAATGATAGGCGAGGGCTTATCGCCCTCAGCCATTGGGATTCTCACCCCTCTATCTTTTTATCTTTTTTTTTTAAATTTAGCTTATTTCATGATTTAATTTAAATAAAATTTGTGTCAAAAATCAATTTTGGATCAAAACGCTGTCTTTTTAGAATTATTTTTCATGTTTTAGCCATGTCATCATCACATAGGGAAAATATTTAAAAAAAGAACCACGTCAGCATATTCTGTCGATCAAGTTGGCAGAGTCAATGAAAGAACTTGATTGCACCAATTTGGCAAGTTTTAGAATTTGATTGCACTTTTTTTATAAGTTTTGGGACTCAATTGCATCTTTGTAACAATTTTAAAAACTATCAATGCACTTATCTCATTTCAATGTTATGACCGCTTAGACTATTTAGAGGGCTTAGGCTAAGGCCTAGTCAAGGAATATCATGAATACAATAAAAATATTTGAACTCATGTATAAGATATAGATGATACCACAAGTCTATAAACAAATTTTGGAATATATGATGTAAAGGTGCCGCTTTAATAGTGTGTTTATTTGAATGGAAGAATTCTCCGCGAACTAGTATTCTGGATTTTCACACAGTTGTTTGCTAAAAATATTCTGTCAATGAAAACCATTTATGGTCAATGAAAATATGCATTCTTAAAGTTAGGAAAACATTTTCCCCTCATTTTTCTGCAAAATGATTTTTCAAAAAGGTATTTTCCTTTATCATGAACTTTTTTCTCAAAATAAACAATTTCAATGAGATGCTTATCATTAACCAACGAAAATTCTAAGTAAATGAAAACGCATAAAACACACACAGGCTCTGTTTGTTCCAAAAAAATTGAATGATTTGAAAAATATTTTTCAAAAAAATGACCTATTGTAAATTTGGAAATACTTAGTCAATAGAGAATATTTTCTTTATCAACTACAATTTATGTGCAAATACTTTCATGAATGTGAGAATGAAATTTTTAGAAAAATGTCTTCAAAATCATTTATTTTTCACGCAACAAATGGAGACTAATGTGGGGAGATCATGTCTACGGTGCTATAGTATGTGGGCTGCGAATCCGTTTGCTCCTCCTATTAGTAACGTTAGAGGTAAGACACACACTATGCGTATGATTGAAATAAGATTATTGTGCAATCAAGGAATGAGTTTTTACCATCTATATAAAATGTTCTAAACTTGTATCATCTATTGATTAAAACATAAATCATCACTTGAGATTTATTGATCATATTATGCCAATTAATTTAGTTTAATGAGAATTTAATTTCTTAAAAACTGTACAGTGTCCAAGACGTGATAATTGGAAAGTCATCACTGCAAAGTTTATGATATATTAATTTAGCTGTCAAAAACTATATATTTTTCTCTATGAGTGATAAACTAGGAACGAGTCCTCGAGAATCAGTGAATTTGACTTCCAGGCCCGAGGGACAGAAGTACAGTGAATATAGACGCCAAGACTCGCGAAACTAAGAGTTAAAAAAATATGGACAATTACCTATGTCTTTATTTAAAAAAAAACTAATTCCCTAAAGAATGTCAAAATTTAGGTATAGTTAAAATTATGCCACGAACTTCTTTTTATCTCTGAAAAGATCTGGAACTTTAGATCAAATCCCAAATCTATCCTCTACCTTTTTTGTCTCACAAAAAATCCTCAAACTTTACACATAGTCCTTAATTTACCCTGAATTTTATTTTGTCCAAGTAAAATACAAACTTTCAATCTATTCTCAAATCCACCTATGATATGGTCCCAACTTTCGCGTGGCATTTCCACGTCGTTATAAAATCCACATAAGCAATGTGATATGGAAAATTATTTCCCAAATGAAATCATCATAGGATATGAAAATTAGAGATGGTTAATGTAGGTTTTTGGAGATTAGAGTAAAAATTACACAAAAAAGTTCGAGTGGATTTGGGACTTGACCTAAAGCTTGGGCTTCTTATTTAGACAAAAAAAAAAGTTCGGGGTAAATTTGGACTGGACCTAAAATTTGAGATTTCTTTCTAAACAAAAAAAATGTTTGATGCAAAGTTAGAGATTTTTAGGGAACTAGGACAAAAGGTATGGAAAAAGCCATGCATGGCATGGGCATGATCCTCAGTTAGTCATAATATTTAGATTTTCCTTCCGTTGATTGGAGAGTCATTTTAGAATTTTTAAAGGATAACACAAAATGTAAGAGAAATAGACGAAATTGAAATTGAGTTGTAATTAGTTTGCTTCATTTAATTTTACTCATTCTAGCATCTTAAATGTCCACGCCGATGATTTGTGTATTAAGAAAAGTAAATTAGCCTCATCAAGGCACAATAATTAACTGGACATCGAGGGATAAAGAACTATTTTGGTGCAGACTGTGAGAATGGTAACAAATCGAGACAAACTCTAAGTACTAGGTATGACCTTCAAATAGTAGAGGTCAAGGTAGGTCAGTGAGATGAAGGACGATAAGCTCATCGTTGAGAGGGAAACGGCCCAAATCACTAGCTAAGGCTCCTAAATGACCGCTCAATGATAAAGGAGGTAGGGCGTGCAGAGATAGCCAAGGTACCAAATCGTGACAAACTCTAAATATTGGATATGATAGCCAAGTAGTATGGGTCAAGGTCGGCCAGTAAGATGATGGGAGATAAACTTCATCATTGAGAGGGAAATAGCCCGGATCACCAACTAGATTTCTAAATGACCGCTCAATGATAAAGGAGGTAGAGGTGTAGAGACAGTCAGGAGATTTGCTAGAAGCAGCCACCCTTGAAAGAGTGCGTAATAGATCATTTCTTTTGAAAAAATAAAAATGCCGATGAGGGTAAAGAATAATAATTTTTTCTAATATCTATGCTGTTGTAGTTTTATTTATTTATTTTAATCACAACGTCTTAAAATCGAAGTTGAATGGGGTTAAGGTTGCACACAGTATCATTCCTAAAAGTGGATTTCTATTCCATAAGTTCTTCTAAAAACAGAAATCTATTTGGTAAAATTTTTTATTTTTGAAAGAAGTTTTTAATTCTGAAGTAAATTTTCATTTTGAAGTTATTTTCCCTCAATTTGAGAAGTTAAAAAGATTATTTCTCAACTCAAGAAGTACTTCTCGCCTCACCCTCTTTTCATTATACCCTCATCCTCTTTTTGACCACTCCTGCATCCACCTGCAGCCGAACTCTATCGCTATCTATCGCCCCCACCATTGCCTACGACCACTGCTACCCACCGCCCCCTGTCGCTAATCACTAACCTCCGCCACCCGTGACCATTACCAACACCGCCCATCGTAGACCTTCACCACCACTCGTTGCTAACCATCATCAACCTTTGCCAATCGTTACCCACGACCACCACCACCCATTACCGACCACCACCTACCGCCAACCTCCGTGACCGTCGCAGACCACTATCGACCTCTGCCGACCACGCCCACAGCCAAACTCCGCCGGCCGCTGCCCACTACTGCCAACTACTGACCACTGTTACCTACCACCAGCGACTGTTGCTGTGATGACTCGAATTTTCACCTGCTTAAGCAAAAAGATGAATTAGTATTAACGCCTCGTATTAGTTTAGAGGAATTTTGTTGACCCAGTAATCTTTCAGGAAGTTGGGCTTTTTACGAAATAGGGTTCGAAATTTTTTTTTACTAATTTGGGTCCTAATTTTTAAATATTACCATTTAGGGGTCCGTTCGGCAGTCTCACTGTCGGACGGACCCTAGTTTGGCAACTCTCCCCCCCTTTTCCCCCCCCCCCCCTTTTCGCTGAAACCCTTCCTTTCTTCGCAACTCCCTCCTTTTAGAAGAAAGGCCCCTCCCCCCTTTCAGCTAAAAACCCTCCCTTTCTTTTCAGAGTTTCCCCCCTTTTCAAAAGAAAGCCCCTTTTTAGATCGTCTTCTAAAACTTCACGTGAAGATTTAGAAACATGAGCTTCTAAATCCTTCACGTCAAGAATTTTGAAGCCTCGGGCTTCTATTAAAGACCACCCCGAAGACGGAGAGAAACGACTCGGCCATTTTGCAAGACGAAGAGAGGGAACAGAGAGGAAATAGAGGAAAAAGCAGAGAGAAAACCGAGAGATCAGAGAGATTTGAAAGTTGCTCGTCACATTTCAAAAGTCTCCGTATCGCGATCAATTATTCCGTCAAACATTTTCTCGCCATCAAACCTGGTAAGGATTCACTTTATAACCGTTTTTCTTTTGTCCTTTGTGTTTTTCATTTCGTTACATGTAACATTAAGTGTTTTTACACGGAAAGAAGTGGATAGAGAAGAGAATTTGAGGAGTCGAAGTATTGTTTCCACCGTTTTGACGCATGCATGTTTTTTGGGTTAAGGTAATGCATATATCCTTATTAAGGTTAAATTTGAACATGTTTGGATTGTTTTAGTGCTGGTGAGTCACATTCGTTATTATTTTGTGATGTTTTTGAATGATGTTTGGTCCAAAAAATATCTTATTTTTGCGCTACTAATATCTCTATTTTGCATGTCGATACATGTGTCATGAAAAATTTGTGCATATTAAACCCTATTTTCAAATTATTGAAATAAGAATTGAATCTACATGTCTGACGAAAAAATTTATGGAAAAAATTTATTAGAAAATGGAAAATCAAAAATAAACTAATCATAAAAAGTTCTAAAAAATTTTGACAAATTCCATGATAATCATAAAAAGTTAAGAAGAATGTGAAAAAAAATAAGATTTTCAATTAATTGAATAGAATTACTCTTTTCGTTCATTTCTTTCTAAATGACGATTCTACCCCTTATGGGTAAATTGTCTCATGAAAATTATGCGATATTTATGGAGTTCATCTGTTCCATTTGTAGAATGGCATAAAGAAATTACATCAGCCGGGACCTGAGGATAATTCACTACTTAGACAGCAAGCTCAACATAGATCGTAGCCATTTGGGAGGCTGAGGCTGGTAAGTAATTAAAAAATTTATCAATTGAGCTGTCATTTGTAACAATTATATCGTAAAAATTGTTACTAACAATTAATGTAACATTACACAAATAGATGATAATGAAGCTCTTCGACGTCAACGAAATGGAACGACACTATACAAAGTTGAACTTGATCATCGCATAGAACCATATGTTCGAGTTTCAGGATTTTACGAAGTTTGAAAAATGAGATTTTGGTAAGTTGATCACCATTTGATTATTGCTTTGGTAGAGTGATGGAGGCTCAAGACTCACACCTTCTATATGCAAGAAGGCGAATGCACTATTATACTATATGATATTGAGGTTCTTACATGGCTTCCTATAATGAAAATGCAGTTACTTGCCCCGCTAATAGGAATTGGGGTGATATTGTGAGAATCTACTTAGTTACCGCCCCCCCCCACCTAGTCAAATACATGGTTCGAAATGAAGAAAACTAGTTGAAATGACGCTTTGTTGAAATTCCTGACAATGCCGATGAGATTACCATAATACAACATGCAAGAGCATTCATCTGCAATTAGCTGGACGATCTATGCTAGGGTAAGTGTAATTTTTCTTCCATTACTAGAGAACCTCAGGGATCATACGTCGTACAGTTGAGGTTCAGTAGCACTTGCGTGGTTGTATCGGGAGTTATGCAATGCACAAATCTATTAGTGCAACAAATCAGTAATGCCATATATGTGTTGTAATTTGGGCGTGGGATCACTTCAATTGTGTGTCACCATCCATCAGAAACGGTGATCCTTTACTAGATGCACCTCTGGTAGTCGATGTGATAATATATTTTTTAGTTCGTGAGTGATAAAAAATTTTTAGTTCGTATAATATGTGTAATTGTTTGTTTTTTTTTTTGCAGCTGGAGTCAACCCTACAGATAACTAGGGTCTCCACACATACTTTACCACATCAACGCTATCAATTTGACAGAATGATATTCACAGATGTAAGTCATGATAGAAACCAAGGAGTTCAATGTAATGTTAGCTTTTAAATTAATTTTTCGTTTAATTTGATATTTAATACGATAATAGATTGTTTGGAAGCCCTACACCGATGACATTCTCGAGGCTCTACCAGATTACTGTATGAAGAAAAAAGACATTTAGACGGCTCGTGTCCCACTTATCTATTTTCACATAGTTGAGTGGCATTATTCGGACCGAGTGCTTCATCAATTTGGCATGCATCAACCAATATCAAATCCTCCCCTTAACCATAAACCCTTTCATGCCCTTAAATTAAGGCCAATTACAAAGAATTGGATCGAAAAGCATAAAGAGTGGATTGAAATATGGAATAATCGTTTTAACCATATAATCCTATTTGATCCTGCAAAGGAGCCACTTCACTTCCATTCAGAATACATGGATTGGTACCGTGCATGCACATGGCGGTGGATTTCTTACATGGGAGGTACAGCGATTAGCGCAAATACTTGTAATTTACTTTAGACTATTTTTTTTTAGTCATATAAATTGTTAGCATTTAATAATTTCTATTGACTTTGATTTCATGAATAGGCTGATAACGCGGAACAAATCATACCATTATGCAGAGCTACATCTCAGGAGAACATGCGAGAGACCATATGGAAGATAGGAATGATATCTACAACAATACTACATGCCTTCAATGAAGAGAGATGGCTAATAACGATTCCACTACCCAATCAACACCTACCACAACACCTATTGGATCGCATGAAGATGACCCACCTCAGACTAGTCAATCAATCCAAAGGACAACTAGAGCTCATCAAGATACAGATGCCATCCTTATCCATGGTATACAATACGATAGATTTCACTCTTGGGCTCAATTCCAGGTTCGGCCAGACAGATTTTACTTCAGGGTTCAGCCCATTCGCTGGCTCATTTCATGCGGGATTCCGTTCCCAAACTCTCACAAATTATTCGATGGCTGGAGGTTCTGATCTTCCTCTTTTTTTTTCAATATGCTTCTACAGAATATGTACCGTTGAGTATGAGATGTTTGCTCAATTTGACGATGCATTACAACCATAATTATCACAAGAGTATATGCCTTCGTCATCTACACATCTCACTCAACAAATCTCGTCATCGGTACAATACTAGACCTGCCGAACATCAGAGATGACCTACTTTCGGAACAGGAGGCCACGTAGGAGGATGACATCATCATTGAATGTAATCAGGTTGATGTGTCATGTATTATTATAATTTTGATTTACTATATTTTTTTACATCATAAATATAATATTGCTATGCGCTAACACTTGAATTTTAATCAAGTTTTTTTAAAAAAAATTAATAGAAAATCCATAAAAAAAAATCTATAAAATTGAAAAATCAAATTTGGAAACTTTAGCCAAGCTTGAGAACCAATTTGGAAGAAAAAATAATTTTTGGAAATTTTCGTAATTTTTAATATTTTTCACATATTTACAAAATATCCGAAAGTTTTAAAAAATAGATTTCGTGGCCTAAAAAATAGGAAAAAATATCTAATATTTTATTTTAAATACCTTTTCATGTTGGAACTTTTAAATTTTAAAAATCCAATTGGGGATTGTGCATTCTTTCATAAACGCAACTCCACATCGAGCTTAAAAAATATAATTTCAGCCTTTTTTTTTAATTTCACTTTTTAGGAGTTGTGACATCACCTTATAATATCCAAATTTTTCATCTCACCCCAACAGTTCCCAAAATTTCTCAATTGCGACAAAAATGTTCAATTCAAATTTTTATTTTGGCCCCCAAATCACCAAAAATGAAATTTTTGTAGGGGACCCATGAAAAACAAAACCGACCACCCTATATTTTTAATTATTATGAATCCATTGATTTGGATGGTTTAGCTTGATTTAGTCATTTAAACTTTGGTTTATTGAATATTCAATTTCAGTTAAAAAATGAAATTTGGGGTTTTTGTACCAAATCAAACAATTTTATCCCCAATATACCTCTATTAGATGGAAAAACATGCAGGGAAACTCAATTTTGGTGTCAATTTTCGAAAAAGGTCATTTAAGGGCCCAATTTGATTATTTTTGATCAATCGGGTCAATCGAGTGGGGCAGCTTTAAGTCCATTTTTTATGCTTCATCGTCAGTATTTATTGTTGTTCTGTCGGGTCAACCAGATCCAGATAATAATAATAAAAATTCCAATTGATTAAAAAATTTAGAAAAATTACAAAACCTCCAGAAAATCAGAAAAAGAAAAAAATGAAAATATTATACAAATATTTTCTTGAGCTCATTAATGAGAGCTCACATAAGTGACATTAGCAACTACACACTAAAATGATAAATTAGCTAGATCTGCTATCAAGTCTCTGAAAATAGTTTCAGAAATTAAAGTCGCCTCATCCATAACTTCTTTTAAGGTTTGAAGAAGGAAACTATTATCATTTACCTTAATCCTTTCTTGAAAATGAATAGCTAAACAATTAAAACTTTACGAATGTGGATTTTGACCAACAAAAGATGGAAATAATATACTTTCTGAGATAAAAAAAAAGATTATTGAATAAACAGGACAACTCAGAAGGGTAAAGAACCTTAAACCGATCTGTATGCACAAGTTTGATTGTTGTGTCCTAATTTTCCACAATAGCTGTAATGGTTAGTCGAAGCACTACTTCTCGGGGTACTCCAGTCCATCTCAGTACGTATGCGTGATGCACGAGGTCTTTCTTTCTTTCTATTACGGTTTGAGTCTAGCATT
Organism: Psidium friedrichsthalianum; assembly: GCA_019149425.1. Classification (NCBI taxonomy): domain Eukaryota; kingdom Viridiplantae; phylum Streptophyta; class Magnoliopsida; order Myrtales; family Myrtaceae; genus Psidium; species Psidium friedrichsthalianum. The sequence goes on along the minus strand of JAGVVM010010333.1, from coordinate 5,362 downwards.
AATGGCAGCTCGTCAGTTCAGGCCAGTAATCTGGATCCCCCAATGGATGAAACATGTATCGATAGCACTGAAGTATTATATCTAAAGTGTAGAATTTATCTACCATTGTATTGTAATCAATTGCATATTTTTGACGTTTTGCAATCATATGGGAACATGGGATTTTCATCTCTTGAAATTTTTCACATGTGCACCTTTGCAGGTTTAGCTCGACCTTATATTTGTGACCTCCCATTTTTCTGGATCTATCATATCTAGTTTTAACTTTAAATATTCCTAAATCAGAGTCGAACCGTGTCACCTCATGCCTATTTACAGCTTCAATATTTTTCTGACAAGGTTACCCGCAAATTGAGTATATATCCATCCCTCCACCTTTTATGCCTTATATGTAGTTCTTTTGGCATCGAAATAATAGACTAATTGATGAAATATCTTATTCGCCATAACTGTTATAGGCAGAGCACGAAATTCCTTTAGCATTTCGTTAACCGATTCTGCTAAATTTGTGATCATCGATCCATATCTCTTTCCTTCATCATAAGCTTTTGTCTATTTTTCCCAAGAAATCTGATCACACCATTTAGCTATTTGTGGACACAATTTCCTCATTCAATTCATGATGTGTAGAAACTTTCGCTTTTGGTTCTCGTAAGCTGTACATTACAATAACAATAAGTACTTATCACACAATTTTATAAACAAGTTATTTTTCCAAATTACGTACTTTATAAATTTTACCTGCCATTTGAACATCTCTTTTGCCTTTGGCATCTTTGAAGTGCTTATTGTAGTTACTGACGATATGACGGATGCAAAATCTATGGTGACCATGTGGAGGACGTCACCCTTCCATCTCCATTACTCTTTGAATCCCGATATGTTTGTCTGATATTACACAAATATTTTCTCGGCCATTAGTGACATATATCCGCAATAGATCCATAAACCAAGACCAATTATCAACAGTCTCCTGATCGACCACAGCAAATGCTAACAGAAATATATTATTATTGCCATTAAATAAGGCCGCACAAAGAAGCGTTCCTCGGCATTTGCCGTGCAAAAAAGTTTCATAAAAAAATTATGGGACAGCAGCTTTTGAAGCCTTCAATCGTCTGTTTATAAGTCCAGAACATCCGGTTGAAAACCTTCCAACTCTAATCTTGACTCAGGCAATCCTCGATCACAAAATGAAAATCTTGATTCATTAGCTTCATCATATTCATATACTTTCTTAACTGACCATAAGACTCATCCCATCCTCCAAAAGTTTTGACAATCGCCATTTATTTAGTTAGCCAGATTTTACGATAAGTAGTTTCGAAACATAAATTATTTTTAATCATTGCTATTAGTGGCTTGATTTTTATATCTGGTTGGGCGACAACCATTACTTCTATCTAGCTAGATAGGTACTTTTGATCAAGTTGCCGATGATCTGTCGACATTTGCAGATTACGACATGTATGTGGCTTACGGTATTTAGTTATTTTCCAAAACATGTCATCCGCTTTATTAATGCACGGAGCCTCCAGTCACATGATTTATTTGGATTACCGCACTTTATAACATATTTTCTTTTCTTTATCTCTTCACTTCGAAAGTGATGATTTCTTCTCAAAGAATATCTTTTCACAGCTAACTGCACTGCATTTCGTGATGGAAATAATATTCCACCATGAAATTCTTTTACTGGATCAAAGAACATATGGCTCGGCTTAGTTCTTGTATCGACTTGCATCATACCATAGTCAATCTTGAAGTGGGCAGTGGATGTACCAACAGCAAAATGAGATTACTACAATAGGTGTTGTAGTAAGCATCCATATCGCCACTTTCATTATCTTCTTTATCACTGTCATCACTACCCAATCATAAATCATCTTCTTCATCACTATCATCATTATCATTATCATCGTACTCCACATACTGATTATCCACATCAATATCATCTTCACCAATATTGAAATCTTCCCCAATTGAATTATTTATCAGTTGGTGTTCATCTACAGTAGCATAAAACTGTAGAAACCCCATATAACTATATAAACATGCAAATTGTTGAATTTTCTTAACTATGCTATCATTCTACACATCCATAATGTTATACATCATACAACCGATTATTCCAATCGGTTATCTATACATCAGACTGAGAATAAACTGATTTTCTATTATATTCAACTCGCGCTCAATCGTAAACGTAATTCATCAAATGTGGATATATTTCCAAACTCAATTATAGCACATCGTCTACCTTCGTAATCATATCCAAATTGATTTTGTATTATTCTACCTCCCCACTATACAGTCGCAAAAGATGTAGGCATTCTGTTAAACGAATAAATTACTAATTATTTTGCATATAAAATTTTATAAATTTTTTCCTCTATACATTAAGAAATGAACATTATAACTATTAATATAACAAATAAAATACATAAGGCCACAAAATTTTTTATGAATTTAGGTATTCTTTCAAAATATTTATAGATAAGGGATACAATTGTCATTTAGAAATTAATGAATGATCAAAATTATTAACAATAGCATCTAGTCAATTAATTGATGAAATTCTAATTTTTTAGATTCTTTTAAATATTTTCAAAAAAAATTTTGTCGAATGTTTCCTATTTTTTTTAGAAATTTTATGATTTGGATCATCATTTTTAAATTTTTTTTGTGATTTCCTATTTTTTATTTTTTTCGATTATTTTTTAAATATTTTCTGGCCGGATCAACTGGACACGGGCACCTATGGGTTTGACCCAAATAATGGCATCGCTTCCATTTTTAATATTATTTAATATTATTATTTTTCTTTTAAAATTTAATTTTTCCTTTTCTTTTTTAAAATCTTTTTCCTATTCATTTTTTGGACCAGGTCGCTTCGACCCAACTCATAAACCTGAAGAGCTGGCCCAAACCCACTCAGATTTCAACTGAGACTTTCACAATAGAGTTTTGGGCTTTGTTTTTATTTATGATGCTTTTTTTCATTTTTCCCTATTTTTTCTATTATCTGGGAACTTTTTATTATTACAGACAGATTGTATGGTCTAAGTTTGCTCATCTGGCTTGTCCATGTCCCTTGAACTAGATGACTATAAACAACGGTTCAGATCTAATTATCACATTCTGTGGTCCAGGTCTAATCACGATTTTGCACAAAAATCTTCCTAAGACATGTACATTCAGTTATTATTTTAGTATTCTCATAATCATATTTAATTAACCCTATAAAATTTCAAAAATATGATGAAAATAGGGTTTAATACATACAAAAGTTTTCGTGAGACATGTATCGACATGCAAAATAGAGATATCTGTAGCGCAAAAATAAGATATTTTTTTAGACTAAACATCATGCAAAAATACCACAAAATAATAATGAAACAGTGACTGAACAGCACTACAACAACCAAAATATGTTCAAATTAACTCCAACAAGAATATATGCATTACCTTAATCCAAAAAGCGTGCGCGCGTTAAGACGGTGGAAAAAAATACTTCAACTCATCAAAATTCTCTCCTTTTATCTAGCTTCTCTACCATGTAAAAAAAAAAATTGACGTTACACGCAACGAAATGAAAAATGCAAAGGGCAGAAGAAAACAAATCATAAAGTAAATCGTTATATGGTTCGATGGCAAGAAAATATTAACGGAATAATTGACCGTGGATACGGAGACGCTCGAAATTGATGAACGACTTCCAAATCTCTCTTTTCTCTCTCGATTTTCTCTCGGTTCTCTTTTTGCTCTCTCTATTTCCTCTCTGTTCCCTCTATTCATCTTCGCAAATGCATAAGTCTTTCTCTCTATCTTCAGGTGGGTTTTCAATAGAAGCTTGAAGCTTCAAAATCCTTCAGTGAAGGTTCAGAAGCAGCTTTTGAACGAGTAGAGGTGAAGTGTTCAGAAGCCCGAGCTTTTGAAAATAGGGGGACGTCTTTGTTCGGCAGCCAAGCCACTGAACTAGGGCCTGTCCGGCAGTAAGACTGTCAGATAGACCCCTAAACCATAAATAATTGGCGACGAAATCCAAATCAGTAAAATGCCATTTTTTTGAACCCCAATCCGTAAAAAAACCCTATGTATTCAATTGAGTTCTATCGGGTCAAATATGCATAAAATCTAGATAATTGGGGACATGAAGGAACACATAGCCATACACGGATACATGGGGGGCCATGTATCAACACACGGCAGCTTTAAGGAGCCACGTGTCACGAGATGGCACAACTGATACCACGACATGTCACACATGCACCATTTGGCTGTTGACTCACCCAAGCTGATTGACCTTAAGTTACTTCCCCTATTCGACATCAATTCATTTCATCATTCATTTGTGAAAACAAAACCCTCTGCTCGATATCCTCTCCCTTTCTGTCATTCGGCAAATATTATCTACATGATTCTAATTCTAGATGCAATCTATTTTAACATGGCAATTATCTACATGCAATATCTTTTAGAATTTTCGAATATATTATGCAAGACAATATATATTCTAAAAGATAGGATATTGCAATCAATTAGTTCAAATTTGAAAGTCATATCTATATGTCTAGGATAGATTAGACAAACAGACACTTCCTCTTAGGATTGATCGATGAATAAGGGCTTACATGGCAACTATTATGATCCTAAAAACTGATTCTGATTAGAATAATTTTTTTTTATTCTTTTCTCTGGATGAGTTTTAAAGAATCATAAAGTGTTTGATAACTACACAAAATTTTTGTTTCCAGAAATAATTTCTCTTCCAATTTGTGTCATTTAAGTAAATAATTATGTAGCTACTTTATGAAATTTAATCATATATTTCAAATTAATTGAAGATCAATATAACATTTTTTCATGTTTTTCATTTAATCATAGTGCCATAACGAGTCATTTTAAGCTTAAAAAAGGAAAGACCATATTGGGTTAGTGTGTGAATATCAAATTCGATTTTAGTGTCATTGGTGGTATGTGTATATGTACATACAAATGGAGTCACCCAATTTTTAAGGAAGGTAGATCGAAAATCTTATTGAATGGTAGGGAGAAATCATTCGATTCTATGCAATCAGAGAAATTTAGGGTTTGAGAATTTGGTTACGTCGGTGTTATCACCCTTTTTGGACCAAATTTGAGTATTTTCTAAACGTGTGTCATGCGAATTTTCAATTCATTTTTAAACCTATGATTAAGCCAATGCTAAGTATTCACACATGTTTTTTTTTCTTTTTCCAAATTTTCTAAAAACAGACTTAACTAAAGTACCTAAATCTAAACAAATCACAACCAATGAAATCAAATCGCAATCAAGGAATCACGGCACTGATAAATTGCATCATAAACTCTATGAATT